>JAAXYX010004697.1:0-11974 GCA_036851915.1 Ptenothrix huangshanensis
ATTGTTGCGTAAAAGCTCACCCCGCTGACATTTTCCAAGGACGTGTCCAAGGGTTTCGGTCTCGTTGCAGCCATAACGGCAGAAACGGTCTGATCCAAGGTCAAGTCGTGGGATAGCTTTCACAGGCATAACGTTACCAACCATCTTAATAGCATTAATGTATTCCGAAGAGGAAAGTCCACTTTTTGATGTAATCCATTTATTAGCATTTGGGCATTCCTGGTACTGAATTACACCTTGTCCTTTTTGAGGCAATTTGCACCACTCGTGATATTCCAGCATACGAAGGTAAAATAAATAAAAAAAAAATAAAATAATAAAAAAATAAATAAAACATCTAATACAGAAACACTAAAGCAACAACGTCACTTTAGGACATGCACTTTTTAAAAAAGTGTAATAAAAAAATTGAAACCTTTTAAAAAAGTATGAAATGCAAACATTTGGGCTTCGTAATTTTTGAAGAAGTATAAAATACAAAATTTCGGACGTTTTGAAAAGTGACAAATAAAAAACTACACAGTACAGTTCCAATGAGCTAGCGTCAGCGCAATGTACTAGTTTTCGAGAATCTGTCAAAAATTGCAAGATGCATGAAAAATAGTGTAATTATAATCAGTTAAAATCTGTTGGTAAAAATTAATGATATTGTCGTTTAAGAACCAAAGTGGGGCATATCCAGTTCTGAGTAATGGAAAAGCACCCACCTGTGCCCCACTTTGCTTCTTAATCGACGATATATATATATATGCAATAGTGACTACACTTCGAACGATAATATCAGTTTATTGAGAAGCGAAAAAAAACAGTCTATAGACAAGAAAAAAACAATCATAGATGGTGCACTCATAGCCCCCCTCGAAATACCACCCCACCCCCGACTTTTGTGACATCTTTACTCTATAACCCTTCACCCCCTACCCGAATGAATAATTATTATTCCAGGAATAGAAGTTATATGCTTTGGTTTTGGACCAGAAAACTGAGATATTTACAGTGTAGTATGCAAATAAAAACCCCCTACTCGATTATTTACAACCCCAGATTTTTAACAATATTTTTGGCTTTTAATTTACTACCCCAAGGGTTATGAATGGGTGCGCCGGCACGGTAATCGTAGAAGTAGACTAAGGTATAGCCACTGCGTAGTGCAGTAATTAAGTATTAAATCTTCCTTAAGTCTGAAAAATAGTTTTCAGGAGCAACTTGAAACAGAAATAACGAAATGATAACACTGATCCATTTGTATTAATCAAGTAATGGAACAAATGGTATAATTTGTAAATGTTAATAGTTGATTAATTAGGCTTCTTATTATTTAGTATTAATTCGCTAGCACTAGAACGATGTCAGTTTTTCACAATGAATTACTGAAGAAGATTCTGGTTTGTCGTTTTGGTTCACAATGTAGATAGACGGTGTAGGTCTCGGGTCTCAGACAAGCGATAAGCATTGAATAGTTCACTGTTCAGTATTTCTTTCTGCTTCGTACAGATAACTGTAGCATAGAACTCACGTTATAGGGCAACTGCCTTTGTAACTAACTACTTCTACCGACTTTAAGTTATTTTATTATAAAATTCTCTATTAGTTTCCCTGATGCTCGTTTTTTATTTTTTGATTAATTGAAAACATCGGTTGGCAGTTTCCTGCTTTCGACCATATACCGAAGCAACCATAGCCAAAAACATTTGTCCTTCCGAGAAACCCGCTGCCTGATTTTGCTGAAATTCAATTTTATCCCACAGAATACCATGTGCAACCTTTGTGAAAAGTTTCATTCAGATACACCAATAATTACGGCCGCGCAGGAGCGCACACACACAGAACGGTTTACAACGGCCAAACCCGCCATTCGATCGGACTGAAAACCCACTAAACGTCAGAGTAGCCTAACAGTAACTTGTGTTCAAAATTTCATTGAGATAGCTTTATAAATGCGGCCTGCTAGGACCGGAAGTATTTAAATCTTTACTCGCTTTCCGCCGCCGAAGCCCACGTCGGACTCTGTTAAAATAAACCCTAGAATGCGTATGTAAGGTAGTTCTACAATTTTGTGCAAAGTTTCGTTGAAATCGGGTAATAAATGTAAATGCTACAATCAATTAGCCAAAATTGAAGGCGGCGGACGAATTTGGGAAAAAAAACGATCACAATAGCTGCGCTTGACGCTAGCTAAAAATGTACAACTCGTAAACGATGACGATGAGTTTCTAAGGCTTTTTCATAATATTTCGGAAATCCTCCATAGGCGAGCGCCAGCTTTTCCTACCTTTCGAATCGCTACATAAAGCATTGCGTGCTACAAAAAGAAGACGGAATATATTTACAGGAATTTTTTTATAAATTACCTATGCAAATTTATTTATTGCTAGTTTAAGGAAAACTTACTTTCTAGGAAAATTGGCCAAGTAATATTTACCTAATTAGAAATAAAAAGCTTGTAAGTACTTAGGTGTTATTTCAGAAATAAATGACTTGCAAGTAATTAGTAATTAGGCAATATTTTAGAAATAAACAGTCTGTCAGTAATTAGGTAATATTTAACAAATAAATTGTTTCTACTTAATAGTGCGGAACTAAATGCAGTGCATAGAAAATTGTTGTAGTAGGTACGCTGGCATTATAGCATTCATTTTATTGGAAGGATAACAATAGTAAGGCTGGTACACATAACTCTGACGAATAATTAGGGCTTCTAGTCAGTCGCTTATTTTCTTACTACGAATAAGAAGTTGCAGAATGGTACGTGACTAACTCTATCCTGTTCCAGCTTGCAGTTAATAGGTTTAGTTTTTATTACTTCAGGCAACTTCAGTGTAGTAGATAGATTCTTTAAACACTAAGCTAGAGATGAATAATTAATAATAATAAATTATTGGGATACTGCCCTTAATGTTTGGATGACACCAATGATTTTGGATATGTCGCATCATTCAAACAGGATATTCAGTAAGATATTAACTAGTTTTGGCAAGCAGGTCTTATAAACAGAGTTAAGTTTTAATTCAAATCTAGTCTTTTCATTGGGCTACACGAAATTGAATCTTAAACTTTCCATTGACAACCTTAACAAAATTATAATCAGTTTTACATTCGGAAATAAAATTGATAGTATTGAGTTTTAATTTTATGTGTAAATATCACAGCAAGCGTAGTCGCCCTTATTTTTCTCTCTGAGTCATTGCTTAAATCCACCACTTGTTTGGAAGTTTTGGAAAAGCTCGCTAGTTTAGTAAACCTTTCTAAGATCGCTACTTCTTATACAAACCATCAACCACTTTTCTATCCTGTAGATTTTTTGCGTGGGCAAACTTCTTATGTAGCAAATTTGGTGATATGTGGTAGATTATACATTTCACATAATTGCAATTAGATTATATGTAATTGCTTGGTCGCCACTTTAAAATATGTCAACGACATTCACATGATATAATTAAAACTCACACCGCCGATTATTCAATAGTCTCATTCCACTTATTTCCGATAATTCAAGCCTTAAGCTCAAAATATTAAAATAGCTGTTTTCGACAATTGTAATCATAATTACGGACGTAATGGGGAGCTTAAAATGAATCAATAATTGCTAGACTTTGTAATATTTGCAATTAGCGCCACGCGCGACTAGTGACTAGACGCATAGGTAATTTTATTTAATTATACATACACTCGGCATAGAAGTCTTTTTGGCTAAAGTGTGAAATGTAACTACACTAAAGTACTGAATTGTACTATTGTATATGGGTTGAAAAAGTGTTTTTGTTCTACTTAATAACAGTTACAAATTTCAAATAACAAGCAATAATCATTAACTAGGAATTAAAGGTCCTTACGCTTCAGTAGTAAAGCACAAATATAAGTACACAGCTATAAGCACTTTAGTTCCAATAACTACTTTCTTACTTTAAAAGTGCTCAATTGGACTTCTGTAATCATAAACATTTGTTGGAAACGCACAAGTCTTAAACGAGTAATTTTACCGGAGAGCCTAAAAGCTGTCCTTAAACTTCGTTCGAAAAAAACAAAATAAAATTCATACGGAAGCTTGGATCTCATTCAGTCATTTTAAAGTGCATCTTTCCTAGAGAAAAATTGATCGCTATGACGGGGAAAATAATTTTGACTAAAAACATAGTGAAATACCTTTCAAAAGGGTTTACCTACGGAGAGTGGTTCCAAGCGCACCCATTTACATGGAATAGGCAAAGTGGACTTCCAAGAAATGTCTCGAGTCGTTGGCGGGCATTACTTTGGAGACTTAACGTCATTGTTTCCATGGGTTACTACATATTTCTTTTGGGCAGATTCATTCAGATTTGCTTAATAGAAGATCGCCATCCATATGAAAAAATCTACATGATTTTCACTCTCGTCTACTATACAGGGATACCCCTTCTGACTTCTAACATTCTGTCAAGCAAGGAGCAATTGCCCGTGTATCTTTCAAACCTTCTCATCTTTCTGCAAAACTTTGAAGGTATGCTATATTTTGAAAATTGAAACTTTAGAAAACGAATTAGGGCATCTTTTTATCCTTTTATTTTCCATTTTGGAAAGGCCATAAACAAATATTAATTATTTAATGTTTATTTAATTATTTATTTATAATTTATGCAGATCGCTATGTCGCTTATGGAGTAAAGTCGCCGAAATCGGTCAAAATGTCTGAGACATTTATGAAATTCGTGTTCACATCGTTTAACCTAAATGCCGTTGTCATGGTGGTTTTGGCCATAGTTCATCCTTCGTCCCCAGAATTCCTATCTTCGGTAATACTCCCGCAATTTTCTGAATCCTCGGCCTCATTTAAAGTTGTTGTGAGAGTGGCTTCCGCAACGCTTCATGCGTGGGTGATTTATATTTACACCAGCATTTGCTTTCTGGTTTTCTTTTCCGGATTCGGTTCATTGGGCATCCTTCTGGCACTTATTGATGAACTTAAGTAATTCAGTAAAAAAAATTGCTTTTTTTAATAATAGCTTTAAAAATCTTTATTAAAAATGATGATATTTATTTTTATTTTGGTAACCGTAACCCCAATAGCGCAAAACGATGCTGTATTACAAGTTCAAGTTTGCGAACTCCGACAAACAAAATTGTAACATTTAAAACGCTTCAAATGATTGTGGGTGAGGCTAACGGAGTCTACAATATAGCTATAGCTGGTGTTAAGGTAGTCGTCTGTTGCATCACTATCTTCTGTGCCTACGGGGCCATCAAGTTCAAAGGAATTATTGCGGTTGGTCTCGGATTCATTGGAGCAAATGTGACAATGTTCCTTGCCATCTCATTTACAGTTCTCTACGGATTTCACGAACAAACTAAAGAAGTGCTGGCTGAATGGAATTCTTCTGTGTTTGACGCTGGTGGCGTTAAAATTGCGGGTAGTTTGGAGAAAAATCTAAGCAAAATGTATTTGCGGTCCTTGAAACACTTTTCACTGACTATCAACGGAATGTATAAGATTGACAAGGAGATGGTTCTTACCATGTTTAAATTCATTTTTGAGGCAACAATCAACTTCATACTTATGTACGGGTAGTTTTCTTCTTCTGACATTGCCATGTATTATGAGGGTATACAACCAGGCTGGTAAAAATAAGCTGAAAATGGCTAAAACCGGTCACTTTTATTTAAGATTTTCTGGCACTTTGTAAAAATGGGCAAAAATGTGTACAATTTTGGTCCCCTTTTGCAAGCAAGTGTTAATTTAAAATATAAGCCCTTTTCAAAAAATGGTAATTTCAAAAACTAGTTTTTGTTGAAAAAAAAAGCAATAATTTGAAAAATTATTTTAAAACGAATTTTCGAAAAAGAATCGATTAGACGAAATGCATCCTTTAAAAAATTGTTGATTCAAAAAATTCTGCCCTTTCAAAAATTGTTAATTTGAAAAATTCTGCCCTTCAAAAATTGTTAATTCAAAAAATTCTGCCCTTTCAAAAATTCTTAATTTGAAAAATTCTGCCCTTCAAAAATTGTTAATTTGAAAAATTCTGCCCTTTCAAAAATTGTTAATTTGAAAAATTCTGCCTTTTAAAACATTTTAATTTGAAAAATTCTGCCCTTTCAAAAATTGTTAAGCGGATAAATTTTATTTCTTAAAAAGTGTTGAATTGCATTAATTGGACATAAAATGGTGTTAATTTGACAAAATTTTAAAAACCGTTAAAAATCACAAACAGACCATATTGCAAGCTTTTAGCATTTTAATCAATTCAAACAAGTTTTTGGGAATAAAGAAAAGTCCCCTGGTAATAACCGAACCCTGGTTATTCTATTCGTTATGGGGAAAAAAATTGGGAATGGTACATTTATAAGTACAAGTAATAAAATATCTACCATTGGGAATTTTGATCGTTGTTGGGTCAAAGTATTTAATTTTAAAGGTAATTTCATTAGTACCTTATGCAACGAATATAATTTAGGTACGTACCTCGTGGACTTATAGCACCGTAAATTATTTTAGGTTTGAAGTACATACATATGTACATACATTTTCATTAGATCCTTTTTAGTTGCTTTTCCTACTTATGTAAACATTTTTGTTTTTCAAATGACTTCCCAAGTTCCCCAAGCGCGTGTCTGTATTTAAAACATTTGAAAATTATTACACATTGAGTAAAATGTCATTTCATAATCAACTCTTTAAATACAATTATTGATACCAAAGCTAGGAAAAAATATTATTGAGCAAAGGACCTGATATACTTTATACTTGTATAATTCGTGTGTATGTACAACTAATATACAAGTAAATATGCTTAAACATTTAAACGTGGTCATGAGTTTATACGTTCATTTAAAAAGTGGTTATAAAAGTCCGCTCAGGCAACAATTACATAACGTCAAACTTATGCAACCATAAATTATTTCTGGTTTGAGGTGTCTACCCGAATTTTTCACACTTACTTACTTGTGCTGTGGCAGTATATCATATTCTAATTTACTTTAGCCTTTCTATCCAAACAGAATTTTGTATAAACATTTCAAGCGTTTCTCACTTTATTTGAAAAACAATGAAGAAAACTCCATATTCAAAGCTTAACCATTCTTCAACTAAAAGCATCCCAACCAAATCCACATTTTCAGGGCTGAAAAACGAATCCTGGATTACCCGCGAGACTTTTCGTACTGCCGTCCTAATATACAAATTTGGCGCCTTTATAAAATGCGTCCCTTTTGAACTGGAGTCGAAGGAGTGTTTGAGAGTGAAAATGTTTTCTCAGAGATGGAAACGCGCTCTTTGGCTCCTTACCTCGTGGGTAATGCTCATATTTGGAGCATTTAAATTCATCAGTTTTGGCTTACTAGTGCGTCGTTCTGCGTTTGGAGACGAGATGGCAGTGCATATTGCACATTTGCTTATGACTGCTCTCTACATGGTCTTCACAATTTCACTGATTTTACAGCCACAAGCTTGTGTGGTTATGCTAAATCAGCTGGATTTTATTCTCCAAGTCGGGCCAGGTAACAGTAGTTTTTGCGTAGACCTGGAAATAACTTTCATGCATTCTAAAAATTAAAAAAGCTTAGATTTAAATATATATGTTCAAAGGTCTGGGAATGGGACGTCAGCATTGGGCCTCTCATCCCTTCGTTATTTTTGCTGTACTGTACATGAGTCGAGGGGAGATTGCGCTCGCACTTGGATTCGTATTCATGTTTGCTTGGCAACCAAATCACGCGGTTTATTTCTACTCGTGCTTCAGCTCTGTGTGGAAAACCGAAAATCCGGTGATTTCCTTTACTCTTGGATTTCTAATGGAACTTGGCTTTCATACTTGGGGCTTGACGCTTTTAGTGCTTTTCTTCTGCTACTGGTGCTCCGCACTCTACACAATCAACACTGCCCTCCTGAATCTACTGTAAGCACACATTGTAGAAAATTTACAAAACGCTTTGACACATATGCGTATGTAATCTGAAGTAGTTGTGTGATTTGAAATAAAAAATTTAATTTGTATTTTAGGAAGCAGCAAAAATTCACTGAGAAGGAATATAAAGCCTATGAATTTCTCCAAGTATTCTGCTGCATATTCAACAATTTCAATGCCCCTCATTTTTCTCCAGGATTCTGCTTCTCCATCACTTCTGCTGCCATTCTCTCCATTTTCCTCACAATCACTAGCTACGGTTCAGTCCACGTAGTGATGTACCTCGGCTTCCCAGCTGCAGCACTTTTCTGCACACTTCTCATCATGTACTTTCTCCCGCAGGATGCAAAGATCATTTTTCTGTCGAGTATTCTTCTGAAGCGGATGCAGAATCAGGGCATTTTGGCCCAAGGTATGTATTGGGACGACTTGAGTTGTGGTTCTGATCTTGACGAATTTGAATTTAAAAAAATCACTAAAATAGATGCCATTGATATAAAAAGAAGAAGTCGTTATTTGACGAAACGAGTGGAAGCTTTTAGACCGCTTGGCATAGAAATCTCGTTTTTTGGCAGATTTGCATTGTCAACTTCAATGGGGTTGATGGAACAAGTTTGTAATAACGTGTTACTTCTGCTTTCACTTTAACTGTGTTGTAACTGTCTCCACGCGAAGTTAAAAACCAGTGAGTATGTTGCAGAAATGTGTTTCAAAATCATCAAGATATACTTTTCGTGAAACCAAAACAAGCTTCGAGTACTTTGCAGCACAAACGCGGAAATTATGTAATACGAAGAAAAATTAAATAAAAATTATATCGTCTAAATGATTGCTTAAACGAGTATTGAGATTGGGAGTTGTTACATTCACTAAAAGGATTTGGGTTAGTATAACTAAGCAATTACAAAACGGGCCATCTAATTGGAAATTAAAATGAATTTGATTATCATTATGAGTAATTATTAGAGCCCAATTATGTGTCACATAATGCCAGTAGCGTAACAGAGGAGCTGCTTTATATGATGCAAGTACGTGCATTGCATTGCAAAACCGCAAGATAATTCGGCTCATTTATAGACGCAAAAATTATATATGGCTTCATAATTATTTCGAATAAAATAGTGTTGTGTCAGCCTCTCTTATATATGTATGTAATACTTCATTGGGAATTACGTCGAAACAGAAGTTGACTAAAGATATTTTACCACCATTTTTACTACCACCGAAAGCAATGGAAAATACACAAAAGTCCAAGCTTTCTTCAACCGCAACTAATCGTAAGTCCCAATTCTCAAAATTAAAAAACGAATCCTGGATCACCCGCAAGACTTTCAGCACTGCTATTTCGATCTTCAAATTCGGCGCTTTTATGAAATGTATCCCTTTCCAGTTGGAGTCGAACGAGTGTTTGAGAGTGAAAATGTTTTCCCATAGATGGAAGCGATGTCTTTGGCTACTTACCTCATGGATGGTGATTCTTATGGGACTGTTTAAATTTATTAGTTTTGTCTTTCTAGTACGTCGCTCAAAATTTGGGGACGAGATGGCAGTGCATATGGCGCATTTATTTATGACTGCTCTCTACATGGTTTTCACAACCTCGCTCATTTTACAGCCACAGGCGTGCGTGGTCACGCTGAATCAACTGGATTATATCCAAGAAGCTGGTCCACGTAATGTGAAACAAAATTGATTTTGGGCATAAATACCATTCTTATGCAGGCTTAGCTTCTAATTAATTAATTATTTTTGCATAGGTCTGAGAATGGGACATCAACATTGGGCCTCGCATCCTTTTGTTGCCTTTGCTGTGCTGTATTTGAATCAAGGGGAGATTTCTGTCGCGCTCGGATTCGTTTCCATGTTTGCATGGAAAACAAACCATGCAGTTTATTTATACTCGTGCTTCAGTTCTGCGTGGAAAATCAAAAATCCCGTGATTTCCTTTGCACTTGGATTTCTAATGGAACTTGGTTTTCATGCTTGGGGCTTGACGCTTGTGGCGCTGTTCTTCTGTTATTGGTGTTCCGCGCTTTATACAATCAATACTGCCCTTGTGGATCTTTTGTGAGTATTGTAGTTTAATTTACATAGTGCTTAGTTATCCTAAAATTTTAGTTGTGTGAATCGAATTAAAAAAATGTAATTTGTATTTTAGGAAGCAGGAAGAATTCACAGAGAAGGAGTTTAAAGCGTACGAATATCTCCGAGTATTCTGCTGCATATTTAACGACTTCAATGCCCCTCACTTTTCTCCAGGATTCTGCTTCTCGATTACTACTGCTACCGTTCTCTCCATTTTCCTTACAATCCCTAGCTTTGGCTCGGTCCACATATTAATGTACATAAGCTTTCCAGCAGCAGGTTGCTTCTGCGCACTTGTCATCATGTACTTTCTCCCTCAGGATGCAAAGATCATCTTTCTCTCGACTATTCTTTTGAAACGGATGCAGAATCAGGGCATTGTGACTAAAGGAATTTGTTGGGATGACTTGAGTTCTGGTTCTAAACTTGGAGGATTTGAATCTAAAAAATCCACTAAATCAATTGCCATTGATAAAAAAAATTCGAAAAAATCAAGAGTTACGGATCTTAAAAGGCGCAGTTGCTACTTGACGGAACGAGTAGAAGCCTTTCGACCGCTGGGCATTGAGATCTCGTTTTTTGGTAAATTTTCTTTGTCAACATCAATGGGGTTGATGGAACAAGTGTGCAATAACGTCCTACTTCTGCTTTCGCTTTAACTTTGTTAACCGCGTTTTAAATTAAGTTTCATTAATTCGCTTTTAAAGTAATTGACAAGTGTGCTGTTCAGTGGCTAAGCAGGATTTTGTTCATGGTAGGCCAGCTAAAAACTGGATCTATTTAGTTTAAGTTTCAAAAAACTTCATGTGTTTCTGTATAAACTAAAAAATGCGTGTGTTGTCTATGTAAACATAAAACGGTATCTGCTTTTTCTAAATTTCAAAAAACCGTATGCGCTTTTTGTGTAAATTAAAAAAAATGCGTGTGTTGTTTTTGTGAACCTCAAAAAACGTTATTTGTTTTTGTGTAAATTGAAAAAAAATGGCTTGAGTTGTAAAACAAATTTAAAAAAATCGGTGAATTTTTGTGTAAATTTCAAAAATCTGCATCTGTTTTTGTGCCAATTTGAAGAAAACCGTTACTTATCTGGTGTCAATATTTAAAAAAACTGCTCATTAGATAGTTCCAATTCTAAGGTAGGCCTAGGCCTACCTGGCCTACCGCTGGTTACGCCACTGGTGCTGTTATGTTAATTTCATGTATTTTCATGTGAACATATCCGCGTGTAGTATCTGGAAATTTTTCTTGCTTCCACCAACTTTGTGTTCTACCTCTTAAAGAACTTGCCAACCCATTTTTCCCATCGCCAAGCAATTTTCCAAAGACGTGTTCTAGGGCTTCGGTCTCTTTACAGCCATGAATTGATGAATTTAATGGTTTTTTAAAATTCATTAATGTGATAGGACGTAATGCGGTTTTTAGCAAAAAAATGCCCGAAATATTTTTTGATCCCTTCAAATGCTAATATGAAGTCATTTTCAGTATTTTAAAGTTCATTAAAAATATTTAAAACTTTGAGCTCAGAGAAGCTACAATTTTTTCAAATGCATTTTCAAAATTTGGCTTTCGCAGAAAAATGAAATCATAAGCCTAGTAATCTGGCTTAGAATGCTACAATTAATTATGCTTGTTGGGCTAAAAAATCCAACAATACTTTTTGAGAGTTAAAAATGCATTTTAGGCTTTCCAAATTAAGTTGTTCGCATTTATGGTCCAAGTAGGTTGCGTTACGCTAAAAAAGGAGCGACCACAATACAAATGCTTTCAAATACTTTTCATGCTTTTTTATGCTTTCCAGTCGCCTTACTAATTATATCTAACTTGTAAAGGATGGTTTCTTCCCCCACTTTCCCATTCACCGGGTGGCATAAATTTTTGGGCTTCATTGCCTTCTACTAGCAAAAAGTAGGGTGAAACCTGTCGGATCTCAAAATTTTCTCACATCATCTCACCTCAAAAATTAACATTGTATTTCCATAGATACGGAGATTTAATTGAGATTTGTTTAGCGA
>JAAXYX010004698.1:0-11973 GCA_036851915.1 Ptenothrix huangshanensis
GGAATTGAGAACGGTTTGAAGTTTTGGTTTCCGTTGGATTGGCATGATCGCCTCGCTATTGGTAATTTCCTATTCCAGATCTCGCTCCTGTAACGTTGCCGTGTCTCGTCTTAAATCACTCGATGCGATCGTCCCTTGCTGTGATGTAAGCGTCTGAGATGGTATGTGCGTCCGTAGCTCATCTTAGGTGGTCCTAATGGTCCTTTGCCATTCATATGCAAAATAAGGCTTTCTTTCCCTTTGGTTTTCAGTATAAACTCTTTGTCGTTTGTAGGTGCTTATGTAAATGAATGGCATGTAGACTGGAGTGAAGATCGAGGCTGAAACTCCCTGTCCGTCTCTAGCCTCGGTGGGTTGAGAAAATAATTATCAAGCATGTGCTTATGTTTGCATTGGATCGCATGCATTCGCTCCGTCCGCTCGTTGGTTGGTTGGATGGGAAGCGGAGTGGATTAGTCTCTGGCTACATACATTAATCGATTTCTGACGTAATTATGGGCCTAAACACGCCTTCTATTCATAGACTCAATTATTCTACCTTTTCTAGCTAAATGCTTATTTGAATTGGTGAGAGCGATGGCATGAACGCACAACTTGCTCACACAATTTCTTCGCTAGAAAGTCCACGCTCCGAACTTGATTCCATTCGCCTCGCCACTCCAGTCCGAACTCATCCACACACCGAACGACCTCCACTTCCCCTCACTGCTCTTCTCTGCCTTTTCCACTTGGCCACGAATGTCTGTCTCTGCCGCTGTCTCCTCGCAACCATCAAATGATAATCCCAGTCCGTCTCAACCCACGCCAATTCATTCCTGCTCCCATTGGCTCCCATTCATCAACTACTTACCCATTCGCATCTCCAATTCGCATTACATCACTCCATCCTGTCTATTTGCGCCTCATCTGATTGAGTAACAGGGCACTCTTACTCAAAACCAACTTAGACTTGCACGGCAGTCGCGGCGTGCCAAGAACCTCCGTTTACGTAAAACGCCAAGAAAAGGTTGCTCGTGAGGGTTGGTGGTAGAAAGCATGAGTTAGGGAGGCATGGGAAGTTTTTGGTAGAATGCAAGTTGTTGTGTGCAAGTGGATGGGAGTTGATTGTAGTGGAGAGAGAAACGAGAAAAAAGGAATTCCTGTGAAAAAGTGTGTGGCAGGAGAAGTGGTTCCTTGCCTCTTTCGTTCTTTAGTCTACATCCTGGAGTTGACCATAATTTATGAGCACAAGGAAAATAAAGCAAAGGATTAATCGTATGTGTAATGCTAAAATAAATTAACTCGAGCTCATCCCCATCCAGAGTTGCAAGTGAGGAGGACGCAGTGGATGCTGAATTCATCTGAAAGTACACATTGCTCTGCCAACTCCACTCGTTCCCGTATCACAATTCCCACTGCCCATCACTCATTCCATTCTCACCGACTACATCCGCTGATGACGTGAACGCTCCCGCAACTGCTCTCTTTTGAAACCCCTTCCACATTTCATTCTCTTATGACATGGACGAGGCAATGAACATTTCACGCAATTCTTGAAATTCTCTAAAGACACTTTTCTTTTTCTGTATTTTTCAGGAGTTCTGTGTCTGTTCTGTAAGTGAGTTGAGACACTTCTGAAAATTCTGAAAATTCTGAGCAATCTGCACTTGCGTTGTGAAATTGTGAGTTGCAATGGGAGGGCATCAGTTACCAACTCTGACAGACTTTAATACACATCAGCAGGTTTCTATCAATTATTTACATTTTACTCGTATTTCTCATAAAACTTGTTCACTTGAAATCACTTTCCGCACCTTGTCCCTAAATATTTCTACCGACCGATCCACAGCTCACGTCTCAAAACCAAGCACTTCCGCAAAACAAACAAAACGATAACGCCACAGTGTCTACGTCCACCGATCACGTCCCCAAAACCAATGCAAATAATTCAAAAGCCACGTGATGGCATACGGAAAAACTAAGCGATTGAGGAAAATATTCAAGTACCGTATTTTCTCTAAATTAATTCCATTGACTTTGGATGAGTGTGGAAAGGAAAGGCTTGGTAGTTTTATAAGATGGGAAACGTGGCGAGGAAGTGTTCCTCGCTGCAGCAATAGGGAAAATGCGGTACAAGTTTGAATATTTGAGCATGTGATTTCTTGCGTACCCACAAGCCTGCTGTCTTAAGTATCATTGGAGAGCATAAAATTTAGGATTTTGTGTGAATTCATTTCCTCTGCGTTTCGTTCCAAGTGCTGCAGATGGATACAGAAAGACACTAAATTTATCCGCCTAAGGGAGAAAATTGAAAAATTCAAATGAACGGCAGAAATGATTGGCTAAGTGAGCAAGTTTTGAGTTAAGTTTTCCCCATGAACCCTGGGTAAGTACTTGCATCTGGTCTGTTTCTGTGGTGGGCTTGTGTTGGAGAGAGAGCTGAGCATGCATGGGGCTGACGAAAGCATCTAAATAAAAAAATGATACAAAGTATGATTTTCTACAATGGACAAAAAGTGAGCATCCATTTCATTATAGTTTTGTCGTAAAAATTAACAGCAGTGTAGTCTTGTTAAGTTTCCATTTGAAATCTGAGAACATTGACAAGAATGTAATTTATCACTGACCAAGTGCGACTCGAGAGACGAGCGTGCATACGGACAGAGACTTTTGCCGGACAGAGCAATTTACAATTACAATTATTTGCAAGTTTATTCCTTTGGCTGAGACTTTTTATATGCGCTCATGGAGTGTCTGGGATAATGGCTCGTGTTTGTTTCATTTTTGTAATTTTGAAATTTACTACAGTTTCTAAGGATTTCATTTGCTGAGTGCTCTGAGGTTTATAGATATAGAGGCTTATAAGGCTGCGTTGGGATTGACAAGTTGGGCTAAGGTTGTAACACTGAGACGAGTGGAAAGAGTTGAGAGCAGTTGACCGAGCATTGATCATTTGATCGTGGCTAGTAAGGAATGTAACCCACGTCAGAAAAAAGAGAGACAAGAGCAAGACAGTTAAATAGTTACAAGAATCATCTTAAATATTTTAAATGACATGGATCTATTTTTTTGCAATTTTATTTACACTCTGCGTTCGCTCGCTAAAAATGTTGGAGAGTTGGTTGTGTGTGTTGTGTTTGAGGTGTCTTGTCTGTTATAGGAATGCAGAGGGATATTATGGCTAAATGTGACTTATTTATGACGTGGATCTGTGGCAGAACAAGTAGAAAATCGTCATTTTAAAGTGTTGCGTGCCAGCCTCTACGGTGTTAAACTTTTACAAATAAATATGTAATTGCCATCCGCAGCCGTAGCCTTCGAGTCTCAGTTGGTAGCGCCGAGTGTGGAGAGCGTCAGAAAATAACCAAAACACAAGGAGAGGCTGTAGTCCCCAGTCGCGTGCATATCGCGCATTCATTCATCTCCACGGCTAGTGGGCATCTGCAGAGAATCGCGTTATCGCAATTCAAGACGACATTACTCTTCCCAGCCCACAATGACAACAACAAGAGCTCCATTCTTTTCCCTTTTCTCTCCTTTTCCCAACAATTCGATAATCTGCGGAATAATCTGGTTTGTCTACACGAATTCTGCCATATGATTACTCCTTATCTCAAACCTACCATCAAAGTCCTTATCACAAACCAAACCACAAATGCTCTCGTAAATAGCCATCAGCAGTCCGCATTACCATACACCGTGTACCTACACGCTCTGCCCCCAGCCACATTCCTAAATTATTCAGACGAGACAGTCGGTAGCACTGGCCTCCGTCCATACACAGCCTACCTTGTAATCCTGGCTAATCGCAGTCAGCCACTAAAGGTGGTCGCTCACAACAATCAATCCGCACTTTCCATCTCATTTATTCAATTGACTCTTGCGAAAATACGTCGTCCTCCTTCCTCTCCTCTTCCCTAATCCGATTCCTCCACCGACTCTCCGCCTAAGCACAACTTGGCTCGAGGATTACTTCTTTACAATTACCACATTCATCTTCACATCAATGAGACGTTCAGTCGGAATTAGCCTAAGTGCTCGCATCTTCCATTTCCGTGTCCTGGCGTCGTCATTCGTCCTCTGCATTGGGATCAGTTGGCAAAACCAGAATCCTCACACTTGACAATTTCACACCTTCACACACGCATCCACACTCACGGCATAAATGACTCACTCCCTTACACTTGACCACGCTCTGCTGCCCAGCGATCTCAATTTGTCTTGTTCATGCCGTTCAGTCCAACTCACGAGCAAAGTCTGTCAACAGAGCGGATTACGGCTTACGGACTAAAATGTGAAGGAGCAAAGGATTACAATGTCATACTCCACACTCATCCCAAAGCAATGCAGTGGAGCAAGTAGAGGTGAAGTGAAAAGTGAGCGTAAAATTGGAAAACGATTACCTCACTGCCACAATTGCTACCTCCTCAGTCGCTCACTTTACTCACTGCTTCTTCCCAGCTGTTTCTCATGAAACATGAGCATGAAATCACGAAGTGCGGAAAATCATCCCATTATTGCAATTATTATTACCTCCAATATTAATTGGTTAATTTACATCCGCCTTTACTGCTCTTCGTAACCTTCTCCGTCTCCAACCGCTCCAAGCCCATTCCATCCACAATTTAAGGTACTTCCACACATCCAAGTCCCGAGAGCCTCCAACGTCTCCACTCCTCCGGCCAAGTCTTCTCTTCCACATTTTCACCACTCGTCATTTCAAATTCGTCTATTTTCTATTTTTATCTTTGACACATTTTTATGGTTTTTTTCTCATTTCTGGAAATGCAGACGAAATGGAACGACTGAATCTGATTTATTTTAATATGTAATTATGTTAATATTTACGGTGACTTTTCGAGACTTGTAATTTCGCTCGATACTCTGAGGTGCAGTTACTTGGTGGTGTGTTCCTTGCGCTCCTTCCCACTTGCGTACGTGGATAAAAAAGGCAGCAAGGAATTGAAATCGGTGCCTTGATTTTTTGAGTGATTTGGAATTGACGCAATAATTGAGTTACTCATAGATAATAATAAATAAGGATAATAGGCTTTGGATGTGAGTGGGCCATTGTGAGATGATGTTGGGTGTTGATGTGAATTGCCGTGTAAATGGCATAAAGCACTGGATTGAAATGAAGGAAGACGCGAATGGAGGAGTGAGGGGCGCATCATGGAATCCTGCAATGACTCAAACCTCTGCTCTGGTACCTCTTCACTCGCTCCTCTCTTCCCCTTGCTCCTTCACCAGTTACACATCCTTCATTAGAGCCAACATCCAAATTGCGATTCTCAGAACCACCTCAGCCTCGCACATCCTTGTCCGTGCTCTCCTCCGCCTCTCGCTCCTCTCCACATCCACCACTCCAGCCTTACCACAGCCGCACTCCTCTGTCCGTGAGTCGGACTCCAATCCACTTTACACATGCACCAAACACTTTAAGAAGCTCCGGTGATGTTATTATCTAAACACCTTTCATGATCCATTTCATAAGGACGATGGTCGGAATTACTTGGAAAACACTGCGTCACATCATCATCTTGACTCGGAGCGAACACGAATGCTCTTAAGTGGAGCAGCCAAGAACAAGATTCAGAGCTTCGTCCAGCACACACCAACGCCTCAATATCTCACTCTTTCTCATTCAAGTGAAGAGGATCGAGTCTTAATGACCAACTCTCCTTCACTTCTCTCTCGGCCATTCCTTGACTGCAGGCATGTGCCTCCGTTTGGATTTCAAGCTGATTTCAGGATTGTTTTCCTCGGGTGCCTGGTGTCGGTTGAAGTAGAGGTGCTAGGAGTGCGGTTGCGAGGCTGGGGATACTGGGGCAGTGGGAATGCAACGGTGATGATAATAGAATTATGGAAGCGAGACGCCGTTGGTAGGAATGCTATGCTATTGCTCTCCTCTGAGGCTGCAATGGTTGACTAAGTGTAGCATTGAGACTGTTCTGGTTTCATTGTGGAGTAACAAGTGCTATGCACGGTGTTTGTAGTTGGGGAATAATGGAGGAGATTAGATTGATTGCTGAGGCATGAAAGGTAGCTTGGTAAAGGATACGTTGATTGTTGATACGTTGAGGTAGAATAGACTGCAGGAGGAAAGACTTGGAGTGCGGCCGCTTCTTCCAATCTCAATCTTCCTATTATCACCTCAAGTCCTGGGCCATTGTATGAGAAGCACGACCCAAGAAAATGCAAACGGAATCCAAGGTTCCTATTCACAACCAACAGAGTCTCGTCATGCTGTGTAATGCGCTCCATCCACTCGCAAATCACCTCCTAATCACAATAAGCCCACATGTGACAATTATTATTCCCATCGTTTGTTTTTGTTTGCATCTGAATGGGATGCATCGGAATCAAGTCGAGGACCTCCAACGTTCCTTACGAGTCTCAACCTTGAGAGCAGATTTAATCTGGTCCAATCCTATCCGCATCACAGACTGCCGCAGTGTGTAACAAGAGTCGAGACATGGATTCATTCCTGTAATTCACAGTGACACAGTCCAACCATTTCCCTCGTCATTTCTGCGCTCTGCTCAGCTCTTGAGGATTCGAGATAGCGCCAGGGCTTTAAGTTGACGTGAGGAGACAATTAGCTGAAGGAACAGGAGCAGTTGGACATGAGCTGTGGACAGCATTGCTCCTCCAAAGACTCGACGGTGTCTCCCTTCCGTCCCAGTGCACAGTGCACTTGTGCCTTCTTAAGCAAGTGCTCAAGGTCAATTCCTAATTCACATTTTCATGAGGAGATTGTGACTTGAGGTGTTGAGCTGCTGTCTCCTCGCTCAGCGTAGCATTTATGTCAGGGCTCTGAGGGAGCCGAAAGCCTTAGTGACCATCAAGTGTATCGTAGTTGGTGCGATGTTATTAATACACGTGATCCCAGAACGCTCTCCTTAGACATTGCGTGCACGGAGCTATTACGCCATTCCGTCATTAGCGCCATTATCCCCGTCATTCTCCGTCATTCGCTTCTTATTGTTGTCATTGGAGCTCGTTGCTCCATCCTTTCCTTCCTAACGGTCCTGCTTTTCGCTAACTGAATCCTTTCCCAAGTGCACCGCTGCAGCTGAGTCTGCACATACGCACTCGCGTAGAACGCTCCACTCGACCCGAGGCAAGAATGGAACAAGAGCATTTAGGGTAATTATCGTGGGAGAAATAAACGGAGACTTGCGACTGCGATATCTCACGTGTTGCATAGAACCGAGTGCTACATAATCCCCTTTCGGTCTCGTTCAGTGTGAAGGAAGGAAAGTGCGAAGAGGTTGTGGTAGTGACGGGACTCCAGATTATGTCTTTCCATTCCATTTGCTGGCTTTAATTACCAACACTCTGAAGAGCAGAAAAGAAAATGGGCTAAATCCTCGCGTTGCTCCTGCGTACATGGGCATGAGCCGTAAGCGAGTGTTTATGTAGGACTGGGAATATGAGGACAATGCCACAGCCTGAGAGACGCACTGATCCCAGACAAGTGCTAATCTTGACTGCGTTAGAAAGAGTGTTGGTGGGCGATTACATTGCTACTCGTATAAATTTGATTTGAGGTTGTGCGAGTTTTCATTTCGATTCCATTCTTCCATGCTGGTGGTAGGTGAATACGTGATATCTGAATTACGACTTACGACGTGTCTGGCAGGAGAGTTCCTTGGGGTTTCCTTTTTTCCAAACTGAGAGCGTGGATAAGAAGCGTGCCAAGCCGTTCCGGCATCTGCTTCCCTCAGCACTGCACCTCGGACGCTGCCTTAAACGCTGCCTTATCATGTCTTAAGTAGGAGCATATCCACAGAAACGTTACATGTTGCTCCAACAAATTGCCCTAACACACTCAAACACTTGCAATTACACTGTCTGTGTCCCACACTCACTTTATTACCTATTTCTCACAATTACACACGGCATTATTTAATTCAGTCGCAGATTGTAATCTGATCATGAAACAAGGTTAATATGAGCGCGTGATCCTTTTTTCAATTCCAACTGCCACGAACTGCGAAACAAGATTAATCTTCGCACAAATCTCACACACAAATAAATCTTTTGGCGGCAAAGGAGAGAGAGAGAGGGACAGAGTTGGAGGAGCTTGGACGACATTGAGTTGTTTCCATGACAATTCCCCACTGAGTCTGTCGTCCAATTACTTGGCCATTAGCATCCAACATTAGCGTCCAAGCTGCATAATCTTGCTCTTGAGCCTGGCTCAGGAAAGGAGAGCAGTGATGAAGAAAGGAGCAAAAACTTAATTCGATTGTGTTGGGATGTAATTGCGGGGTGACTGAAATGAGGATTGAATGGATTATGGTCCGGATGCGCTCCTGCCTTCGCTACTACAGAAACAGTTAGTTACGTGCGAGCATTAAATTGGAGTGAGTTAGGACTTTGGAATGTGGAGCGATGCTGAATCTTGGGCACGTTGTGTTGACTGAGGGTGGAAAGAGAGCTTTTTTTGGTTGGCGGTTGGCGAGGAGCGATGCGCTCCAATAATTCCCATTATGACATAATTTAACTTTCACTCAAGCTCACCAAAAATCACTCAGTCGTTCACTTGGTTACATAATGCTTTGCAATTTGCCATTGAGTCACAATATTCCTATTCCTTCCTTCGTAAAACTTGTCAAAATTCGACAACTCGTGGTTTACTCTTCGTAACTCTTTTTATTCTCGATTGCAGTCTGGTGGGCAAATGCATTGCATCTCTAAATATTATCCTTGTTACACTAAGTGGCCCAGAGGATTTCCTACAGGCATTTCATTCCATTGCCTCACTCTCAACTTGCCTCCTATTTATATCTTTATTTTATTACCAATTCCCAATTTATGCACAATTCCAAAAATGTGTCACTTCATCTTGATCGTCACTTGGTCTTGAGTGGCACAATTCCACACGGACTAAACGCTTCAGTTTTTGTAATAGGAGAGAAGGCGCGATTGAGGGGAGTCAATTGAGCATTGAAGCCACGAACGAGGAGTGATATGCAGTCAAGTGCTCAACTAAATCGCTCCCAAATCCAAATTGCCAAATGCAAAATGCTCGTTGATCGACTCCGTCTGGTTTTATGACAGTGTGGAAAAGACTGCGCCAATCTGCGGTGGCAGGGAATTATAACCGTGGGAAGAAAAATTGCAAATCAAACGCAGCACTGTGTGCAGATTGGGCATAATGGAGCAACGCTATGGATTTCTTACGAGCTCACAGTTGTCTGCACATTTAGTCAGCACCAGCATGAGCAGGCGCTCGAAATTCGCGGTGTTGATTGCATTAGAATGGCAATATGGGAGCGACGGGAGCGGTCTAGGTCCTATTATCTTATCTCGAAAACATTGGCATATTTGGTTTGTTAATTGCAGTAGATTACCTGATTACCCAAAATTTGGAATTTTATTTTACGAGCACTTTGGGGGAATTCAGATTGATTCATAAAAGGCACACTCTCGCAATGCGCCGTTACTACACACTGGGATCTGAATCTGTTGGAAATGGAATGAAAACAGAAAAGGTGTGAATAATGAGAACAGACAAGAGAGCACGATAAAGGAAATATTATCAAGGTAAAGGAATTAGCAATGTTTTACAATAATTGCGCTTGTGCTTGTGCAAGGGAAGGAAATGGTAATTAAAAAGGCGAAACATGAGCTGGTGGTGTGTGATAATGCGAATCTATGGAATCAGATGATCAGATATCAGATCGGTTCAGATGGGGGCATCAGATGTAGCAACGGCAGTCCAAGTACAAATTCAGTCGAGGCAGGGATCAGTGCTGCGATCAGAGCTTGTGCAGGTACCTCGTAACGTGGAGTTGAAATAGGATTAAGGAGAGGTATTAAGCCTGTGATTGATGGATAATGAAAGGAAAAGAGTGCTCAGGATCAGAAAAGCACAAGAAAGCGTAAGGTAAGGCTCTGTGGCATAAGGTAACCGAGGCAAGGCTGAGGAAGGTAAGCTGTGCGAGGATAACGAAGGTGAGGGGATGCGGAGGAGATCGAGATGCTGGTGCCCATTGCTGAATTCACAGAGAGAAACACGAAAAACCATTCAGATCTTCACTTCAGTCTTTTCTTCTCCTTTGCAAACAAATGTGTACGTGAACGAGTCTGCTTCGAGTCACAACAACACCTTCCCACTATTCGCTCCTCCACAAGTCTTCCTACACAAACACACACTTTAGTCATTTCATTCATTTCATTCAGCTCAACGCATTAAATCAATTATTCCCTTCCACCATCCCTCACTTCTCTCATCCTCCACTTCTCTCTTGGACTCCAGTCTCGGAAGCTCGACAAATGACAAAGTCAAGCGCTTAGCTGGACTCATTTATTAAAAATTGTGATTGCTCCGAGTTGAAAGTGGTGCGGTGTTGTGCTGGTTGAGTTTGTGTGCATTCTTGAATGGATTTGTGGTGGACGGAGTGATCAAATGTTAAATTTCCCTGTGCGCTGTCAAACGTAGGTTAAGAAAGCGAGTTGTGTGCTGTTGTTGTTCAAGTGGCTGGATCGGTGGGGAGTGGTAGAGAGAGAGAGAGAAACAAGAGACAGTTTGTGACGGCGTAACTGGAAACAGACAGAAATAATTATGCGTTCGAGTCAATACTAATGATGTGGTTTGTCCCTACTTTTTGTTCCAGATGAATCAATTGTGCAAAGTTTGTGGTGAACCCGCAGCTGGATTTCATTTTGGGGCTTTTACGTGCGAGGGATGCAAGGTAAGAGAAAAGTTGTACGATTCCATTTTATTCAGTAGCTACAGCGCACTTGACGGCTTTTTTTCGCCCTCTCGCATCGCTTTAACTCGTTAACTTAATAATTAAGGTTAAGTGACAGCCAAGAGGTTTATTTCTTTTTTCTCATTCTAATTAAGCCACGAAGTAGGTGCATACTGAGAAGCTATCGAAGCCCACTTGCCATGACACTGGGTGAGACGCGGAACAAGAGTCGACTGCGACTTAGTCGAGAGCAGGAATAAGAATTCCAGACACCAACTTGCATTATTCCATTTCCATTGTAATTTCCACGCATAAAAACTAAAGGCGAAAGAGTTGAGGAAAAAATTAAAGCGAGCCGAATCGTTTCCCAGGCCAGGCCAGGCCGTGATTTTGGTATGCAACGTCGGAAGGGGAATTTAGAGAAATGCAAATATTCGTGGCAATTGGTTGAATGTCACCAGAATCGCAATTGGAGCTACTGTGTAATTTTGGGTTAGTTTTGTTTGGATGTGGTGACTGGTGACGTCATAGCGAGTACAGTTAGGAGTGCATTCTACTCAACGAGCCACTTGTATGCATGAGCGAGGGAATGAAGCAAGAAATGGCAAGGGACGTCTCGGCATCTGTGCAGTGTGGGCAACGGTGAGGAACTGCAGGGAACTCGCAGGTGACATTGTCACAAATGCGACTTTGAGCATTTCAAGTAACGCTAATTGCGAGGTAGGAATTGGAATTAGGAAAGGATACGTGAAATGAACGGAAGTAGCGGAAAATCATGTGTGACTCTCCTCCATTGGACTTGGGCGGGCCACCAAGACAAATTCACTTACTTGCCAAAATACCCTCCACGTATCCTCAACTTGTCCAACTAAGCCTTTTCCTCATTTCCAAATCCCATTCTGTCCACCATGAATCACTTGACTCAGTTTCACCTGTCGCTCCCATTCCTCGTCCCTTACGTCCAGCTTCCCATTCTAATCCCTCCACTTCTCTAATCAGCTTAAAAGTCCCACTTGACAAAGAGGCAAAGGCCCACAACACTTGATCTTCCACCACTCTCTCCACATCTTGGCATTCTAAGCGCAGTCACAAGTCCACTCAATGCGTCCTTAGGCAGAGAATAATGCGAGGGAGGTAATGAGAGTTGTTCGCTGGCTTGTGTCTGTGGCAGTGAGGCAGGAGCTGGGACTTGAGGACTTGAGTTTAGTTTAGTTGTGACGGGTGGTTAATGTGCGGTTTGTTTGTTTGCAGTCGTTTTTCGGGCGGACGTACAACAATGTGAGCGGAG
>JAAXYX010004699.1:0-11973 GCA_036851915.1 Ptenothrix huangshanensis
AAAAGGAACTCGCACTGCCCTTTTCGTACGTATACGCATATACTTCGTAAGCCATTATTATTTACCTGGTGGATACTGGTGAAATCAAAGGTATTTAGAATTAGCCAGTGAATTATACACTGGTTAAGTCCAACTACCTTGGGTAGATTAAAATAAAAAATGACAGCTTACCATCCATTTCTACGTATTTTATCCCGCGGAGATATTGTTGAATTTCATTTACACTGGCTGGTATTTTATTAATAAGCTTATCCATAGTTAATAAATTTGTTTGATTTATCTGAAATATAAAATAGGCCATTTCAGGACAGAATAATTACCAGGAATATAAATCGTCGTATCTCATGTTATTGATCAGAAAAATGATATCTCTAGTAGGTATATCATGGTGAAGTTATTGAGCGAATACGAATACTGGCAGCAAGTATAGTACAAGTTCAGTACGCCAGGTGAATCTAACTGACATGGTCTAATCCTCTTATGAGAGTGTTTCAGAAGTAAAAAATACTTATTTTTGCCAATACTAATTTCATAATGACATTACTTAAGGATTTAATGTAAATAACAAAATGTAAGTTGTAAAATGTTCTTCACTATAGTCTGAATTTGCCACCAACAACATCGTTGTATCTTTGTACCCCGAACTCTGAACAATTTCAGTCCCATGCCAGTGCACTGAATTTCAATGCTCCTGCCCGGTTGTAAAACCCGAAAAAGCAAGGAAACAATGTAGCCCAGGTGAGGGTACGGGAGTGGTTTATAATAAAACGTACGCTGTCATATACGGTAAGTACACCATGGACTGTGGATAGTGTGGACCCTCATCGACGGTATGTATAGTATAGTTATAGGTACGACAATATACGTCTGACAGTTGACAGTCATTCCAAACTGTATGCAAAATTGTACTAGCATGATAGTAGTATCTGCCGGTACTGCAATATCTTCGCTCTAACCTAAGAATTTTACCGCCATTTTCAGAGAATTTCATAGAAGATCTACTATTTGGACGGTAATAGTTAAAACCAGATAAGTAGCATTCTCTACATAAAAACCTAGGTTCTATCCTTTCGGTAGCTAATTACCTCAAGTTCTTCATCTTCTCCGCGAAATCTAGTAGGTTCAAGAAGATGGATAATTCTTCCCAAGTTCGGCTTCACCTTTCTCATTTCCAAGTACGAGTGGGCGATGCTTAGAACCTGCGTACATTAAATAATGTGTTGAAGGCTGCACGTGTCATATAATTATTAATACAAACAGTAATTAATTTTGCAAGAGCGTGTATGTACCTGTACATATGAATCAATTCGATTCATATAATTTTGTAGTACATATAACTTCATAACACGATATGGGTTGACTATAATTTCCAGGCAATAAACCAACTTAGATTAAATAATAACCTATTTGATATTTCGTTTGCCACCTGTGTTTATAAACGAGTGCGATCCAACTCAATGCAGCTACGGAATTTACCTGTTTCGCTGATATCAATCTTTCTTGCACCGGTTGTACGGCAGTTTGATGCAGTTCCGGGGTTTTGACAGTAGGCTTATATCTCTTGATCTTACTAGCTTCCTCCAGAAACAATAACTCCTCCATGATCAACAGAGAATTAGAAGTTTCTGCTTCTTTCAGCTCAAACGTAGAGTCGTCGGTACATATCACAGCAGACTCAGTGGCTGCTCCTCGAAGAACTAGACTATCATATTTAACAGCCACGTCAATTCACAACATTAAAAAATCCTAGCTCAAATATCACATTTGAGAAAACAGCCAACGATGGTAAACTCGATGTTAAAATGTAGAAAGATTTTGGAAGTAGCCTACCTTTCTCCATTAGTAATGTGTTTTTCCACCTCAGGGTCAAGCTCAAGAAGTCGAAGATCGTTCCCACAGAAGTCTTCGTGGAAATGAATTTCCTAAAATCAAACGGAACTAAAATATAGTTCATATAACTTAAACGTAAGCCCTGCAAGAAGGCTAAACAATTTTACGGGCGAATCTGCAAGTATGCACGTAGATAATGTTGTATCACTTCAGTAATACCTGTACAGTCGGATAAAGATCATTTGGATGTAGTTTAGCAGCTTCAATGATTCGGATAATGTCATCGCTGGATCTTGCTTCCCCCATTGTTGATAGAAATGCAACGAATTTTTAGGCACCCCAGAAAAACTTAATTAAGATCTGCACTCAGCACTTTTAAACAACAACCACAAGTAAAACAGAACCTTAATTTAATTCCCCACTTAATTACAACAAGACACTGTTACTAAAAATTCTGTTGTTAAGTTGTTAGCGAGAGAATGAGCCGGGACATGAGCTTATTCTCGTGAAGTCAAATGATCATGTTGTGTAGGCCTGTGTAGGTAAGTGGTAGAATGTGGAGTGAAAGACTTCGCGCCAATATTAAACCAATCCTGAATGAGAGGGATTATTGAAACATCTTGTTGCGAACCCAGTATATAGTTAATATAGTGTATGACACATAGGTAAGTACATAATTATAAGTACCTACCGACTTAGGTATATACGCATGGGTAGCAAAACAAGTTTTTTGTCTTTGTCTTTTGTCTTCGCAATGAAACGTAAATAAGTAGTCCCGCAAGATTGGTAAGATAAGTCTCTGAGCAAAAACGTCGGTGTAAGGGTGAGACGTGAGACCCAAATTATGCGCTTTGATAGAGTTTGACTTCCGTAGTGTTTTATTTTATTTTAACTCTTGAATTGTTTATGCATTTTGCACCTTTTTATATGCAATAATGTTTTTTTTCTGACCAATTTTGTTTTTGTTTTTTGCACTCTTTTCAAACGTTATTATGCTATTTACACATTTTTAAAACTTACTAGGAAAGATCGCCAACTGTCATCACTGTCATCAGAGTTCGAAAACAAACATAATACATATGTGGGAATTATACCATAACTTCCGGGCAAGAAATTACTTTGCAGCTGCAGTTTATTCCTGTTCACATGACATAATACCAATGGTCAACCAAAATATGATTTTCGAAAAAAGGCAGCCCTAATGCAACCCAAAAGTTTACGTGTAAAATCCCATAAGCAACGACTCATTTGAACAGTTACACTACAAAATCCAAGCACTTTAAACAAACAATAGAAATAGAAAGCACAGTCGTGCAAATACAGCTGACAAATGAATCTGTTCACATGCTCACTTTTATTTTAAGCTGTCAAACATTCCCAATAACTCTTAATCCATGTTTAATTGGTATTAAGCGCTAGTAATGCTTGCTTAATTGTACGCAATAATTCGTAATACATGTTGTTATTTTGTAATTGAGCGCTTCCTTCACATACACGCTAACAAAAGTTGCAATGTTTGCGGTAACACAATGATAATAGGTCCAAATTTTAACAAGGCATTCGGTAAAGTTTAAAATTTTATATAGCGAGGAAATCGGTAATTTTCACCGGTTACCTATTCATATTAATGACGAAAAACAATAGTGATCACTGTAAATGGTTACTGAGCTTACGTGAAAACCCATTACTTTTAATAAAATTATCTATTATGCAATTATTAGTTAATAGATGTTTCAATTAATTGTTAATGTACAAGCTGTACGTCGGATTAGCATGTCAGTATCAGTTTAAATAGAGGGAATCAATTCCAATTTTATGTGTATTGATTTAGCTTACTCTTTGGTGTATAAAGTTTGCCAACTTATAAGATACTAAGAATGTAACGGGAGTTAATTTAACTTCAGTTTGAATGCCATCGGTCACCTAATGAGTTCGCTGCCGAAGGCATTACCTAAGGATCAGGTATGGGTTTCCTACATACTAATAGGTATGCTTCTGACTAAAAAGAACATAACTGGCTTCAAAATTGTTCAATCGCCTATACTTTTGTTTGGTAACATTCTTATGGAATTTTTTTATGGTCTAAATAGTCTGTTTGCTTTTCATGCTTTTCGAAAAAATTTGTTTACACTTCCGCGGATTTATTGGATAATTAGTACAGGCACCTGACCCGGGTGTATACAGAATACTTAGGAAAGCGCGAAATGTATACGTAGAAAAGCAACAATATTTCACCCCTGATTGCTCCTATGCAAGTAACTCTAAATTTTGTATGAAAGCCCCAAAATGCAGAAATAAAATATTATATTTGCATAAAGCGCATAAATTGCATAATGGTTTGTAAACAAGCATAATCCTATACATAATCAACTGGGACTTGCCAAAAATCTTAAGATATCATTTACAAAATACAAATAGTATGATATTATAAATTTTTAAGATTTTTTTCATGATCTTGGAATAAATGAATGATTCCAAAATTTTATAATCTTAGCACAATGAATAATTCCAAAAATGTCTAATCTTTACAGGATAATTTTTTTTACAAATTCATAATCTTTGCGTAATGAAAATTTCCTTACATAATTTGAGTTGAACACACATAATTAAATCAGGTTGCATTAGTAATTAGAAGGTAATAAGCTTCTCTCGGTGGTCGTATGTTTTGTATGTTTTTTGATCGCCTTTTATACGCAATTTCAATAAGGCAGCTCAAATGTTAGTAATACGTAAGAGCTCGAAATGTGTGGTTTGAATTTGTTATTATGTGGGGATAATACATTTTAGGCATTTTAATTAAGCATAAATTATGCGTTTTGGAAACCATTTGCCAATGGATGCCATGTTTGGACTTGTACATACATAATGTATAGTAGGTATATACTTGAGATTTGCTAAGAAAGCATCAACATCATTTTCTGTGCATTTAATGTTTTTGGATTGCTTTACGCGTGTGGGATTCAAAATTTCTTCGGAACGCGTTTGTCGTTATTTTTAAGTAATAAATAATATTCTATTTCCTCGGTATAACTGTACACGTCTTAAACTGTAATAGTGAACAGAAATTTATGGCAGTTACCTAATTAAAATGAATTTTTCACATTTCAAATGCAAAATGGAATAGAATCATATGCCGCTGTAATTATAACTGTAATGCAAATTTACACAGTCGAGATAGTAGTATGTAATTCTATACTGTCATTTTCCGTATACAATAACTTAATCCTGTTAGAAAATTAATCTGTTACAGAATTAACTAATGAATATTTAAACCACTTTAAAAAAACAGAAATGTTTGCATTACCTCCCCCCTTCCTCACTGATTTCTACGGGTGGTGGCTGGTGGCTCATTTAAATCTTTGACATAGAAAATGAAAACTACATACATACTGAAATGTAATTTAAGAGGTATGAGGTTCAACCAGAGTTCAGAGACAGAGATAGTAATAATTTTATTACACTGCTACCCACAATGGTAATTGCCAATATGAAATAGAATAGTTTAACAAGAGTTCATAAAGTGTTCTAATAGTTGTTTTATTTTTTTATTAAAATAGGAATCAGAGTAGATCATATGAAAATGTTAACTTCTGATAGTCGGAATTGTATTTCATGATGATCGTTGATTATTGCAAATATGGTTAGTTTTATTTGGGCAGCTGTCTGATAAATGTGGATTCCAGTAATTAATTTGAAAATCGCTTTTAAATGAACAACTTAAGGGATTAAACGTGTTCACCGTAAAACTTGAAATAAGAGCCTGCCTCTAAAGATAGCCTGCCTTGTAGAAAGATAGCCGGGGCAATCATGCAATTGAGTACAAAGAGAGAATGCCTCGAAAGAGAGCCGGTCTCCAAAGACAGCCTCTCTTATGATGGCTGGCCCTTTTTTACAGTTCCGTGCTGTTGCAAACTTAAATTCTACTGCTTGTAGCTAACAATTGGAATGAAAATTATTACAAAGTGAGTAAAGGAAGCATGGACATGGAATGCTTTACTAGCGGCCGAGCTAATTGAAAAATCTTTTAAAGCGCGCGGCCTTTTACTGTGGCTTTGGATGGATCGGAAGACACGGAGTTTTCTTGTTTTAAGGAAGGAAATTCCTGCCGCGCAGGCTGGGTCATGTTGGTTAACAATTGAGACACTGACAATGAAAATGTCATTATAAGTGACAATGAAGTAGAAGACGAAGATGAGCTGCCTCGAAATGAAATTGTTATAATTGATAGTGAGTCTGAGGACTAATTAGATTACTGTAATTCAGGTTTTTTTCATATTTGTTATAAATTTTTCCGTAATTTATACTGAGTAATAAAGATTCGAATTAATTAGAATGCTTTTCTAGCGCACATTTGCATACCTAATAATAGCAGCTGAAGTAGTTCATTAAAACCGCTCCATTGTTTCAAAATAATTAAATTCTATTTCTTGCCCATAAATGCCTAGCTGGTAAAGAGAGACTGCCTCAAAAGAGAGCCGACCTCGAAAGATAGCCGGGGAGAGGCGTCAATATTTACAATGATAGCCCAGGCTCTTATTTAAAGTTTTACGGTATCTAAATTTTATTCATTTGAGTTTATTCTATTTAATGCAGTAGATAGCATTTTACATGCCTGTAGGGATTTACCAGTGCCCACTTTGAGTTGGACAGAAAAGGTACTTACCTACTTAGGTACATATTATGTGCAAGAAAATAAATCTGAAAAGCTAAGTTCTATTTCGTATCGTGACCCATCTGATGATCCATAAGACTACATACATGTAATTAATATATACTTTATCTTTCATCTCAAGCAGTTCATGTTATTGTAACCAAATTAGCTAAATATTTTTCCGTGAAAATGCACATTAAGTCATAAAATTAAGTCTTTTTGTCTGTCAAAATATATCTAACATTTAAAAAAATAAATGCAATCGTAAATTCTACATATACTCGCTACACAGTTTGCAAAACTCTGCATCTGCGCACATCAATTAGCAAAAGTGAGATAATCGTCTACGATCGTGTATTATGCATTGGTGCATGTGTACAAATAGCACAAGCAATAGAGAGGAGCCATTTGGAACTTATTACAACATACTTAGGTATTATTATACAACTGCATGTAAACGATAAACTGTTGCGTAAACGCCAGACTCCTGCATTACATAGAAAACTTATGTACATCCGATAAACAAATGACGATGAAGCCTGCATTTTCGATGTACTTGGTAACACCTACATACACGGAGCGTGCAATAATGCAGATATCATTAAGCTACATATTGTAATTAAGTTGTAAAAAATTAACTATTCAATCGTATTGTTATCTTGGAAGAATATAATAATAATAATGTGATAACCCATCAATTGATCCTATTTAGATGTAGAGCTTTTTGTTGCTTCACGGTCACGGAATAAATAAAAATAACTTCAATTTATCAACCAAGTAAAGGTAAAGTTTCTACTTTCTGGCCATGGTTACGTAATTGCTTACTAGACAACAAAGTAGTACTTTCACTTTAACTTTGAGGCTAAAGTGAAGTGGAAATGAGCCTTTAAAATAACTTATTATCCTTGTATTAATTTGCTAATAATTCATTGTTAGTTATTAACCACCAATAACCACCAATAATTTCCCGGTCTATAGTATTTTTTGTTATACTATCGCAAAAGTTTAAAAAGTGAGTTTTTTTCTTAAAATGCACTCATGCATATTTTGTAAATATGTATAATTAGGTATATGTGACGGTCTTCACACTTAGCAGCTGTATTCACCGTGTTATCAACGTAAGCTTCTTAAATTAGATGCGTTATAAAATTAAGTTTTTTCATTGTACGATTGTAACGTACTTAATACACTGTTCCTTGTGTACCTACATAGTTCTTCCAGAAATTCTTTTAAAGCAGCCACATGACAGCTCAAGCCAGAAAAACGCGATTATGTATGGAGCGAGGTAGAAGTAAGTACGAGAATGAGGAAGGTACAGACGAATTCGATGATGGCTTTTCTCTTTCATTCTATTGTGTTTGATTTCAAAGGCTAGACAGAGGACATGGGGAAAAAACGCGATTATGGAGCGAGGTAGAAGTAAGTACGAGAATGAGGAAGGTACAGACGAATTCGATGATGGCTTTTCTCTTTCATTCTATTGTGTTTGATTTCAAAGGCTAGACAGAGGACATGGGGAAAGCTGAGCTAAATTATTACGTACTTATTTCTAGTATCTGTACAGCAGCCAGTACAAAAAGCTTAATAAATAATATCGAAGTATGCTTTTATGGAGGCAAGAGTACATGAAGAAACTCGAATGTGTACTACAAAACTGAAGGCACCTAACAGATATACCGGTTCCATTGTCGTATGCAACTTACAACGCAACGGTTCATCTACATCTTAGCTGGTTGCTGTGTCTGCAACCTGGTCCATACTCTTATTCTTGCAATAAAAGAAGCTAAATGCTACACGTAAGCACAATATGAAACTGAAGAGGAGCCGATGCGATGTGGGTAGAGGAGAGGTATAGAAGGTATCGGAGATGCACAAAAGGTAGTCGCCAGTCGTAAGTTTGCTTGCGTTCTGGTGCGTACTTCACGCAGCATTAAATTGCATTATACTTTTCATTGAGATTGAAGACCAAATAAGCTAAGGGTAGCACACTGAGTTGTAGGCTGTAGTATTCTGTTGTGTAGAGGCTGGGAATTCAAATAGGAGTCCTAGTGTAACTCAGTAGTATCGAACCGTAGCATGGCATCAAAACCCCACGAATTTATTTCACCAACCCTCTCTTCGATTTTTTGCCCCCATGTAGCCTATAGATGCACGGTTCCTGGGTTCTATTCTCTCGCTTTAATGCATTATCTGCCTCAGCCTACGCATATACCGTTGAAGATAAAAGCATAACCCCCTATCCTGTTCTGTGGCAAATGACATGGTGAGTATTGGATGAATGAAATGCTGAAGCCCGTATAAGCGCGTATAACTCCGAAACCGGCACTACCACATGCACACAGTTCGACGTTCGACGTGAGTGTAAAATATATATTATATGTTGGTACACGGAAGCTTGTGTAGGAATATCAACCCTGGAACTTCAGCTTGACTGACTCGGAATTGAGATCCTTGTGTATTTCTGCTCCCCGGGTTCGACCGTCCGTCACTACAGTCGAAGTCTTTTGGCTGGAGAACAGAAATTGTGAACAACACGTAAAAGTTTTAGCGAAAATCAAACCCCTCTTCAGTTGGGTCTTCACTTGTTCTCCCGACAACTGCGAGTGACATAGGAGGCCAAAATTCATAGAAAAATTCAATTCTTGTGTCATTATTTTATTTTGAATTGTCTTCATATAAGAAAGAAAAATACTTCTGTCACTCCACAATAGTTGTTATGGCAATCCTTTTACAAGCTTTTTGTATCTTGTGGTATTTACCTTAGACTTTTGTCAAGTACGTACAATAAAATTTCGGACACAAAACACAGTTCGCCTGAATTTAAGGCTTATTCCACGTGACAAAGCATTACAACTACAATTTACCACATACACGTACGTACTATGAAAAAATCAATTTGGAAGATTTTGTCTACCTAAATTATATTTCATGCACCTGAAGTGCATGCCATAGTTGCAATTATTACTAGCTTCATGGAAAGCCTAAGAGAGCAAGTTGAACCGTATCCTAATTGGCATGGAAGGCTGTTCAACCCAAATGCAAGAGTGAAGTGAGTATAGGAAACGTAAACATAGTTGCGTGCTGCTCTGATATCTATCTGTCTGTAGTCTGTAGTGAGTGGATTGCCAATCGGCATTAGCGTTCTTTTCTCCAACTTGTTCCAACTTGCAAGTTGCAACGGAACGTGCTAAGGGTAAGACCAGTGATACGATACGATAGTCAAAGGAACACAGCGTGGAAATGGAAAGTTGACTATTTGTACAGTGGAATTCTACGAATTGGACGGCTGCTAGAAAACACAGACGCTTCCCTAAAGGAGGGTTGATTATTAACGTTTAAATTACGTTAAAGTACGTTCATTATAAACGAAAATTAAATTAACCACATTTCAACGTAAATTAAACTAGACTCTGCTACATGGGTAAATATGTGTGAACGGTTAAAAGTGTGAGGATTAGGAACGGCAAATGTGATCATTTAAAACTACAAATTTAGAAGGGAGCAATGCTTTGAAAGTGCTCCTGTCAACATCTTGGAATTTTCGTATTGACAGTCATGAAATTATTCAACTTTTTACCCCAACTCCTGGCACAACGATTCACACCACCGCATGAAACGTGAAAGATCTTCGGTCGTCGATCGTCGTCGTTGTTGTCGTGAATAAGTGTTTTGCTGTCAAATTCAGCCTATTCGCAATTCAGTGGCTTCCATGTTCAAAGGACAAGGCGCCGGGTCGACGGTAAATTGAAGGTCCTTATTTTCTTGTGCGCATCGGCCCGAAATAATGCTTTTTCCTTGTGATGGTCTTTGGTGCATTCCTATGGATTCTCGTCGCACTGATCCCACTTCAAACAAGTCCTGCTGAATTCGGTGAGCCTCTTGATTTTTAATACCCCAATTCAACAGCCAGGTTTGATTTATAACGGTCACTGGTAATCCTATATGTAGAGCAAAGATAGCAGTGCATTGGACAGTTGTTAGACTTTCTCCTGCCCGTTTATTCATCCTTGATAAATTTTAAGTTCTGTTCTTTCCTACCCGTCATTCGCCCTTCAGAAACGTTAGACATCTTTCAAACCTAGGATTATTTGTCACAGAACGATTGCGTTAAGCTTCACGAGACTGCTGTAGCTTTATGTCAATGTCATGTTTAGACACGCTGGACACAAACTTACAATTTTTAACTTAATTAAGTAGTCTAAAATGAGTTTTCAGTACGGTTGAAAGTATTGTGTAGGTATACAATTACTCCCAAAATTGTTTATAATATTGTTCATGAATTCATGTGCACCGCGGTTTTTGTCTACCTCTCCTATTATGAGTACTACATTGATTATGTTTCTGCGTTTTACACAACAGTTTTAGAATAATATTTATCCAGTTGCTCCAGCACGAGTTCAGCTGCAGTCATTAGAATTTATTCAAAGCTATGTAAATTAAATAAGTATATAGAGCACGTTCCTTTTAGCCTAAATGCATGCGAATTCCAAATACGAGCCGCAGTTACGAACCTCAAATTTTTTTCCACGGTGTTGAAATTATATCCTTTTAGGTGTACTAAACTATATACGACTTCTCTCTCACATGTCGTGTGCATCGTGGCATAGTACAAGCACTTTTGTGGCTTATGCACTATATCGTTAAAATTTTATTGAATTACGTGTATGAATTTTGACTTTATAATGCCATAAATGCTACGAACCTTTTACATAGCCCATGAATGCACGGTTTGTGGTTCTTTCAAAGAATTAGATGCCATGATGCAATCAGTCCAAAGGCAAAGGTCTTACGAATAGAGTGAATAATACTGCAAGCATGTATGCAGTAAATATGCCGTTACCACAAGCATACCAGGTCAAGAGGCGCATGGAGTCCAGACCACTGGAAGAATGTCGGCTTGCGAGTGAGGCCACATCTACAGAAATAAGTTTGTAGCAACTGTATTACTTCTAATTACACACCGCTATGCCAGATCGAAATTTGAATATTACACGATTCTCCTATAGTAGTATTTTCTAATTATAGTAGGGTTTCTTCATGTCATAAAAGTACGCTGTACTTAACCACAAATATGTGTACGTGGGCCTCACAAACTCACAACCCTGTGTTTTGACAGTCCGTCACTGTAGTACAAGTAATACTGCATTTATTTATGATTTATAGAACAGTTTGGATATTTTGTTTTACAAGAGCAATCTAGAATTTTTAAAATGGTACCTGTAAAAAGCTGCGTAATATTTATTAATTATCATTAATTAATTACCTTAAAATCAAATTAGAACTGTTCATTATTTTTGAAAAAAGTTTTGTATTTAGTCTGCGTTACATTAGGATTGGTCTGGAGGATAGGAATCAGAGTATCCCTTGTGAACTAAAATCAACCAGTTCTGGAGCCCAGGGCAGAAGACGCCTAATGTTCTTCAAACACACGACATAATTCCTGTAGCCCCGTACCAAACCAAACCATATAGCTCCGACAACAAAAACGCAAA
>JAAXYX010004700.1:0-11969 GCA_036851915.1 Ptenothrix huangshanensis
AAGTTAAATTAATTAAAAACATTTTCCAACGAAAAATATTAAATGAATTAATTTTTATTTTTTCCTCATTAGTAATACTACTTTCCGATCCTCTGTATTTTAAGGTGAAAAGTTGAGTGAAAAGTACTAATGTACAAAATATGAATATATATAGTAACAAAATTTGTAGTTACGTTACCTTTAATAGGATTTTTAGCGAGGGAAATCCAACTGTCTATCATGCATCGAATCCCAGAGTCAGTCAGCTCGAATAATTGATCTTTCTGCCACTGTGACAAACTGAACGAAAGGTTTTCAATACTATAGAGGAAACTCCCCGTTGTGTTCTGGCTTGAGGAAATGTTCATATCTACAGGTGATTTCGTGTCCATTGACACTTTAGCACCACCGCTTCACTTCTGATTAATTTCAGTTTTCCTTTATACCGCACGAAATTCCCAGATATTTACTCTAGAATCTCCTTCAAGCCAAGTGATGAAGGAATGCCAAAAAGAAATTCAGACTGTTTTTAAAATGGCTTGATTAATGTAAACGAAGAAGGAAGGAAAAGCCAAATTCTGTGGTGTACGATAACGTGAGATTTGGGAGCAACAATTTCTTGCGGTAGAGCTCAGTCGAGCTCAGTCGACTCACTGCCACGATTGCTTTCTCCACGCTTCCATATATAGAGAAAGTTGAGATACATAAAGATGTGTAAGATTTTATTCCGTCATTGCACTACATTGCATTTGTCAATGATGTTACTAGGAAAATGTTCTGTCATTATCCTTCGTACCTATCAAAAAGAGATGTGCATATGTGCACATCTATCCTTTGCTGGGCATGAGTCCTTTCTCTTTCACCTCATTTCCTTCAGTCTTTCAAACAATCATTCAGAAGTTAGAAGGGTTTTTGATCTCAAACTAATTCGTTGGGATGTCAAAATTCTCAGCTGCTGATAGGATGAGTTTATTTCTATACCCACTTTCATTCTGTCTGTGTACCTTTGGTTTGACTGAACATTTGAATAAGCATCAATTCCCATACCTTCTCATCTCCTTTTCACGCCTACTCAAGACTCCTTATCGTAACCTTATTGATATGAAATCAATAAATATGAGATTAATTCCAGGAAAGACGCTTTTCGTTCTATCAAAGCGTGTGGGAGCATTGGTTCAAGATGCTTAAAAAACGTAAACGCAAAATTAAAGTGTACAAAAATTTAATATAATTAACACATTAATAATATAATATTATTATTCAATTAACAATAACAAGTAGTGTTTTGCGGAATTCGCAAAGGTGTTGGGCATTTACATTTACACATGTAAAAGTTCAAGCTCCCGAATATCAAAACTTGTCAAAATATTTAAAAAAACCTCAGCTTTTCATGCTTCAAAAGAGTGATAAAGAATTAAAAATGACGTTACTATGTTACTATACTAATTGTTACATTAGTAAACTTACATAGACTTTACAATTTAATGGGTTTACCGCTATTTTATTGTAGAAGTAGTTGCTTCTTTATAAGTTGTACCACACAGGACTTTAATGTTTGTAATAAAAAAATTACGCGTTTCTTTAAAACGGTACCTGCTAAGAAATCCGAAACGGATTAAGTATAGGCAGGGGCAGATAGTTACTTAGTTTAGGGCCCGGGAAAAAAACAATAGGTGTAGGGGCCCTAGGGGAAAAATTCTCCATTTGCGTAAGGCTGAGGATCTTCAGGACCGATTACCCTTATGGACTATCCGCACTTGTGTATAATGCTTTGAACTATACTTAAAAATTAAAAAAGCGTGTAGATAATTAAAAAAATTGCCAAATAAATTGCCCATCCTAAAATTCCGAAGTAAGTGTCTTAAAAAATTCCCTAAATATCTGAATTCTCTTTCGAAGTATCTTTTCGAGCCAAAATTACAAAAAATACAAACCTTTCAAGTTTTCCACACTTTTTTGCCAATTTGCATTTGTGAATAAATTCTGAATTTGTTCTTTTTGACCGTCCACAATTTTTGAAAACTAACAAAGTTTTCGGTTGAATGCTGCGTTATAAAATTTTCTGTAAAAACAACCAATTAAACCAACATCAATCGGATTTTTGATTTATGTACCACACTTACAAAAACTGATATCTCTTTTACGATTAAAAGAAGACACAATTAATAATTTCTTAACCGAAATCTCTAATACACTTTTTTACCCTTAACTACTTTTTTAACGTGTACAATTAGACCCACATTGCTGGAATACAAAAAACAGCGTTATAGTTAAAATAACCCGTAATAGGTGTATGCATTAGCACTAACAATTTATGTTTTATACTGTGTCTTAATGGCAATTATCGTTGTTATAAAATTATTACTTTCCCACCTTTTGGACTCTTTTTTTATTGTTTTAATCTAACTAATTACTTCAGGGGTTATTTCTGCATCGGTATGTAAAATGAAAAATATTGACATGCGAGGCAATCTCCAAATGTATTGGACCTTGACTTCTTGCTCAAACTGTACAGGTACTTATGGTCATTTATATATGTAATTATGGCTGAGTGAACGTGGTCCTGAAAGCAAGTTTGTGTACAGCCGTGATGGGAGCTGGAAGTTTCTTTTCAGTAGAGTGTAGAAGAGCATATCCTTGGTCATTCTGTTACGGTTTTTTAAAAACTAGGTATGTAAACATATTATGTTTTTCATGTGTTGGACAACTGCTTCGGCATGGGTTTCAGGGCTTGAGAATAATTACACTGACAGTAGCCTTTTGCTTCAGTCGTATTTGTATAGAGCTTTTAAGGAACTTACATTGTCAGGGTCTCATGGTCGAGCATTTCATTGCAACAGCTCCAGCCACAAAGTGATTTCTCCTTCAACTAGTCTCTTGATATTGAAAACCGTGACCTTTCGTGCTATTTTACCTTTGTTTTTAGTAGCTAGGAAAGATACTAGTACTTTAGTAAAAAGACTTGATTTTTGGCATCTAATATTTTCTTTTCTTCATTTTACTTTAACTGTTGTTAGTCGTACTAAAAGAGTAAAGATTCATCAACCTCAAATTCAGTAGGTATTGAGCAAAATAATAGTTTTGTGGTTCTATTCTAATCCAGTTGAGTTTTTCTAAATCTTGCTAAATTCCAGACTTGTTTAGACATTTCGTATAATTGTACTGAAAATGGAGGACGTACAATCCGCAGACATGAGTCTGTTGCATCGAGTTCAGGGTTTGCTCCGGAGAAAACCAAAATTCTATGACGTGACATTCTTAGTGGGCCCAGCTAAAAAGGAAGTGAAGGCCGTGAGAATTCTGCTTGAAGCTGCATCCCCTGCACTGGAAAATAAATTCGAGTTGTGGGGAGATTCTGTCGTTCGCGAAGGAATTCCACTCCCCAACTTGGATCCTGATGCTTTTGAGATTTTCGTTGAGGTAATTACTTCAAATGCAACTAAAAATGAATCTAGTTTTTATGACCTACTAAAATGATGTAATTATTTAATCATAAACAGTTGACAATGCTTGACGAATGGACTCCGCATGAGCTGACCAATTTAAAGTTACACCCCGGTCAAATCCTCAATTTGATTTCCATTTGCCGCCTGTACGAAGTCAAAAGTGGTTTGAAACATTTAGAAGATCTGATGAATTCGTTCTATGGGCAAATTTTAAAAACAATTATCAATTATTTGTGTCACCCAAAAATTCTACGAAAATACATGCTGTGTTATTTGACCTTCCGTTTTGTATAGTTTTAGATCGTTTTTCTAATTAGTAAAACTACATAAAAGTTTTCTTTGCCAAAATGCATGCTAATGCAGAACGAGAATGACGAAGCATTCACTGATTCTGACGGTAGAATTTATGTTGAATTTTGCAGTTTATTTGGTGCTTTCAAGAATGCCGACGACTTGATGCATCTCTCTCATGCAAACCTTCAAACAATTCTTTTGAGTGACAATCTTCCCAGCCACAACCTTGACGTCTTCGAATGCGCGTGCAGGTGCAGTAAAACTTTAGCCATAGCTTTAAAAAGGGCCATAGTTGGATTATAAATACTCCAGCTACGCAAAATTTTATTTACATGCCATTTTTTTGAAGGTGGGCGAAGGTAGAGTGTAAGAATCGGAAAATTGACGACAACGCAGAAAACATTCGTCTCCTTCTGAGCAACCTTCTTTATGAAGCCCGCTTACCCCTGATGACATCACAGACATTTGCTCAGTGTGTTGATTTTCAATTTTATATAAGCCCTTAACGCCAACAAACAGTAACATTTTGTAATTGCGTAACTATTCTAACCCCTTAATATGTAAATGACAAGCTCTGTATTGGTGGCTTGTACATTTAGGGCGGGTGGAGCAGCCTTGCAATTCCCTTTCAAGACTAAGTCAAGAGCGGGAATGGATCACTCGGAGGACAAGAGCAAAGTGGTAACTACACCTCCAAAGCTAATTTCAGAGACGGATGATGCACCCACTACAGTGATAAATGAAGTAAAGCCAGAATTTTACCATCTCTGTCTAACAACGGACTTAATCGTCGAGAATCCGCCTTTTGTTTGCAATGAGGACGAGAAATTCAACAGGTATGCATTAAAGGGAGCAGGGAGCGCATAGTAACAATGGATGAACTTGATTTAGCAATTTGGAAAAAATGGCCTTTACCCACGAGAGATTTGTTTGATTGTTTACATTTCAGTATACTTCGTGTTTTATTCCGATTCCAAATATTTAATTATATAATAGATTTTTGTCGCTCTAGACTAGGAGCGAAGATATTGAAGGTCAAAGTTCATGCATGCTACATGTTTTGAATGGCATGAACATACATACCCCGTTATGAAAGTTACACTCCAATTGCCAATAATAAGGATGCCAGTGTAAGTATATATTGCATAAGTTAATACTCAACTCTACCTTGAAAACCCCCCTGTTTTCCGCACCTACGGTGCGACTGGCTCCTACGCCACCAGGTCAAACGTGAGCACTGGCCATCGGTACCGCCCCAGCCACTGGGGGCTGCACCTCCAAGGACCCCTGTTGTTGAGGGCACTGCGCTCCAAAACCCCCCTCTACCTAACCTAACCTAAATGTTAAATAATGTTACGCAATTCATTTCTGAGCTTTGACACCTTCAATATCTCCGCTGCTGTTAAAGTCAAAGAAAAGCGGATTGCATGTATGGAATCAGCTTGAAAAGCTCTATTTGAAGAAATGTGTAGAATTGAAACGAAGACAATGCTGTCGCGATATAGCGTACTTTTTGGGAAGGACAATTTTAGTACGGTAAGTGGGGAGTACGCTATACCGAAGGGTTTTCATAATGTACGGTATAGGCAGTAGGGATAATTTTTGATTACTGTACGTATGGGTTTACGTTATATAGATGTACGTTATATCGCGTGAGCACGGTATTTAAAACTTTAACCTACGTATATGCTATGAAAAAACATACACAAAAACTTAAACTTTGACCTTCAATATCACCACTCCTAGCTGACAGCGACAAAAATCAATTACATAGTTGCAATCATCATAAGACACCGAATAAACTGATACGAAACAAATCTATTGCGGGTTTTAATAAATCGTCGGTGAAGAGGCAAAGATGCGCATTTCCAATTTCGACTAAAAGCATAAGAGTGCACATTTCCAATCTACATACATACACTAAATGCAAGGGTGCGTAAATCCAATTTTACTTGAAAACGCTTTGAAACAAGTTTCGTATTCTCTTCCTGGTCGTCTTTTGTGGTAAAGAACACGAAAGTTGGTTAAAAGCGGTTTCAAGTAAAGTTTTATTTACGTGCCCTTGCATTTAGTGTAGATTGGAAATGCCCAATCTTGCTATTAGTCGAAATAGAAAATGTGCATCTTTGCCTCTTAACCGACGATATTAATATAAACAATAAACTTAACATTCAGTATCGCAACGAAACGGACGATCCGGGTCCACGGATTGGGATTCTTAGGACCCATTGGTGATAACGCGTTCTACGGTGTCACTATTCAGCTAATAAAGGGTTTCTTCAGCCCCGAGACATCGTTTGCACCTTTAACTATCGTAAAGCAGATTTATGCCAAAAAGGGCAATGTATTTTACATCGTGTTCGACGAACCAGTCACATTCACCGCAGGTTCGATAGAATTTGGAGAGAATCATTATGACATCTATTATTCCTTGAAGGTAAGTTAGATAAACGGAATTTCTTTACTATTCATTTAATACAATAATATAAAAATTAATAGAAGTAAGATTACAGGAATTAGTCCTTTTCCACGACCACGATTTATTTCTTTGTCGTTTCAATAATGCAAAAGCCGCACCCGCACCCAGTTCCATGTGCGTGAACATGCAAAAATTATTAAATGTAATTTTATCTAGCAGGAGTTCAAAAAGGTGTTGATTTTAGTGCCAATTTGGTAATTGTTGTTGGTGCCCAAGGTACCCGGGTACTTCAGACACGGATGCGGGTAAACCAGGCACGTCAAAACGAGCAATTTGCTGTACCTCTACGCAAACTTACACCTGTATCCACACTTCGGGTCCCTCAATTGTGCTTGAACCCAGATACAACTGAATATGTATCCGGGTACAATTAATTTGTACCCGGACCTGTACCCGTACCCAAGTTTCTCACATGAGTTTCCTTTTGCTATCCTTTTGCAGGGGCCGAATACCAAATCTTTTCAACGAAAAATCGGTAGTAAATGCACAATACAAGATGGAGAGAATGAGTTTGAGTTGGTGTGGAAAAGTAACCAATTAGCAGAGATCCTGTACACGAATGTCTGATGTGGAACAAACTCCAAAGTTATTTTCCTGTGGCTCCGTTTGTATTCACAAAATTCTCAGGGGACCCACTTGATTCGTGTCATCAAATTAAACACCATTTAAATTATGTACATGTTCTACGAAACAAAAACCTTAAAAGAAAAATAAACATCTTACTCGTCTGCAATGAAAAACAGATTCCAGGATTAACTTTTTTGTGAATGAGATGAGTAAAAGATGAGTAAGGGGAGAGGTAAAGCCGAGGTAAGATGAGTAGCAGATGTGTAACAGATACATTTCGGTTACGATATTTGAAAAAATGCTATTTGAATGTAAAACGGCAAAGTATGTATATTTGACTCAGCTTCAGGTATAATTACACTTACTATATTAGAATATGTTTTTATGTACACATGCACACATCATAAGTCCGGATCCTTATTCTTATTACTAATAAGATATAATATAATTAAAATTATAATTATATAATAAGATAATAAAATTATGAAAATTCCTCGAATCCTGAGTAATTACATTCAATTTAAAGTTTAAAACTGAAGCATCGAGTACAGTATCAGAAGTTAATCTGAAGTCCGGTGATGGTTCCCTTTTCACCTGCGGTGTAGAGCAGACCCTGAGGACTGAGAGCCATTGTATTGACGTACCCGTCCACCTGTTCTTCCGTAATTTTAGAAAGTGTGTTCAAATCCCATGCCATCACCTTATTGTCCCATCCAGCGGTGAAAAATTTGTCGGGGTCACCAATTATTGAGTTGATTATTTTAGTGTGTCCCTGTAGTCAAATGAATAGAAACTGTTAGCTTATTTCAACCACAGGCTTACATATAAGCCTAGACCTAGACCATCAAAGAGCACGTTCAATTCTGAACCGCTATAGTGACAACCAATGTATGTAGGTACTTACGTTATATATCATTATATTATTTTTAGTTACTGGAAAAATTTTCAACAACCTTAAGCTTGCCCAAAAGTGGATTGCCTTTGTTGATATTATCATGTACATGAATATCCATTCCGTTACGATCGACAAAAACAAGTTTATCTCCGGACACCCGCATAGGACCACGACCCTCAAGAGTGTTTAAGGTGGACACATTTCCTTTGCTACTCAAATCCGAGATGATCACGTCTCGATCTCGTACCGTGTAGATTTTCTCACCATCCACATACATGTCCCAGATCTCTTCATTGTTGTTGAAATTATGTTGACACTTGCCATCTCTCCAGACCAAAACCTACATGTTATCATTATCATGTTAGTTAATTAATTAATTATATTCCTGTACTCGGGTAAGAGACAAGTTATGAGGTAAGTCCAGAAATCTTTAGATGCAAAATGAGACATGTCCATTTTTACTGAGTTTATTAATACTGTTTGCTGAATTATTCAAACCTTTCCTGACTCGTCTCCAGAATATAAACGGCCACCGTCAACTCTTAGTCTTCTCACTGCATCCTTGTGTCCTTCGAGTTGTCGCAAGAGTTTCCATTTTCCATCGACTAGACCCCACTCTTTAATAGTTGAATCATTGGAGCAAGTATAAAAGTTCTTTCCGTTGGATGCCATGTGATATATGGGATAGTCATGAGCTTGGAACTCATCCAGCAGCTTCAGGTCAGGCGTCCAAATCTGAAAAGCAATTTGAGAATCGTTGGTACACGCTCGATGTATTAACAGACCGAAATTCACCGGATTTCGATAAATTTCTTCTAAAAATAATCATTGTAACAAAAACATCAGGATAGTAACCTGTCACATATGACAACAGTTTTAACTTTTGATGATTTACCGGGCATGCCTATTAAAGTTAATAGGGATATGACAATATACGTTAATCCGTTTTACCTTTTTTATTTAATTAATCGAGTCGAGACGTCTATTTCACTTTTCCTTTTAATTACTAACTAAACTAATTAAAAGTAAGATGACAAAGGTGAGATTGCTAACGTCTTTCTCAATTAATAGGAAAACTGGTGAAAAATAAATTGGATTTTCTACTTAACCATCTTATGAAAAACAACTTTTTGATATGATTAATAGGAATCTCCATTGTTATTTCGTACCAAAATCTCTATTACTATTTTTAACCGTGTGTAGTTTTCGTACATAAGGCTCAAACAGTTAAGTGTTTTTTATGAATGTAGAATAATTAAAAAATTTATTTATTTTTAACAAGTTTAAGCTCAAACTTTACCTTGACTTTGCCACCATCTCCGCTACTGATGACATGACCATCGTGCCAGATTATGCTTTCAACGTCACCCTTGTGACGGTCGTTATCTGGTGAATGTGTAACTGGTTCGAGAGACATTCTTCAAGTCCAAATATTCAAGTACAAGTGAAAACTTCGACGATCTTTTATTATCTTTTCTTTCGGCTGATTACCTACAAATATAACGATTTTTTCGCCTTTAGCAAATTTCCCCTTTTTTAAAAAAAAATGTTGCTATTTCTGTGCAAATTAGTGAACTTACGATTAGCAATTAACAATGTAATTACATACGTACAACTTTGCAATATCTCCTCGAGGATACTTCCTGCCAGAATAACGAGGAGTGTGTGCTGTCTCTATTGTGTGTGTTCGTTTATATAAGCTGTAGGACCTCATGCCCGGTAATTGCCCACGCATAAAGTTGCTTAAAATACAATCTCAAAATCACCCCCAAAGTCCCCAAGTCAAAAACCTAATTTGGTATAGAAGATACCATCCTCCACACTCCAAAACTTTCGGCAGCATTACCTAAAACTACTCCAAGCTACAATTTCCTTCTTCAAGCACGTTATTTCGGTATTGCAGCTACAGCATGAGTTGCATGAGATGAGTTTATTTTGGATGTAATAAACACTGGAAGAGGCTTGCTAAAGCTACTCGTTACCGTGACTGTTGACTGTCAGGAGAGATCTTGCCACGTGCAAAGAATGCAACAGAATTCTCGTTATGTACACTCTCCCAAACGGAAATCTCAAATTAAAGAATAATAATGCAAATCCTACCAATTTGCACTGACGTGAGACCAATGAGTTGGAGACCACTGAATACGAACGCGACTGAATGATTTCGATATTACAGGGAGATGTGTTATTAGAGATTGAGACTACCGATGGAGTTCGAAATGGGTTCGAGATGAACTCCAAAATAAGGGTTTTATCAAAAATTTTAGAAGCAACTTATACGAAACTCTTTTGTAACTCATAGCTGCAGATACCACTCGTCTTCAACTCAAGAAATCGAGAAAGCCTGCGAATACGGGATGTATACACCTACAAAAACTCACTTATAATTAGTAAGAAATGAAAGCGTGTTTTGAAATCAAAAATGTTCACTTGTAAGAGTGTGTTCATCTCAACTGGAAACATTAAAATAGTACACTCACAAATCGTTTTAGATTTTTTGCATGAAAACCGGCCCCAGCAGGTTGAAGTTGGAATACGAATATAGCATTACCTACGCACTTCCGTTTTTTGCTGAACACGTGTCCGGGTAGATAGTGCGAATGTCAAGTGCGTACACTGTAAATCAAAGCGTCTTAAAATTGAAAAAAAGTGTCTTGGTGCATCGTTACGATGTATCGTTATCTGAACGCTGTGAAATAGACACGATTTTACATCTAAACTTCGCAGAAATCTAAAAAACCGCCAGCATGTAATGACGTATAAAATAGGCGCATCTGAAGATATTTAACAAATTAATGCAGATGTTTATTAAATGCTTTTTGAAGAGGGATGAATAATAACGACGGTTTGTTATTTCAGTATATACGTGTGCCTTATGTATTTCCAGGCTTTTAGGTCCGTACGCTGTTAACAAGTAATTACTCGTCTTATTTTTATACTTTTACATCTCTTCGTTATCGCCTACCCAGCTCTCAAGCATCTCTGCGCTATAGAGACGAGTAAAAGGTGAAGATAAGAGATGCAAATAATATAAAACAATAGATGTACTTCAGAGAGTGCACGTGCTTAACGAAAAATGTTTGGATGCGTAACAGCGTGGGAAGTAATTTTAGAATTTTTGTAGACGTTGTAGCTCATGGCACGTTTTTGTGTGTACGGACTGAGAATAAATATGCATAGAGTTTTGCTAGCATAGTCTAGTACATGGCATGGTTTGGAATAATGAAAGACTCTTGATGTTTTGATGATTAAAGGCGAAATCGATTCAGTGCAATCGGTGCTCAATAAATAGCTACACAATTATACTTTCCCTACAATATACTTGTTAATTATAGGGAAAGTAATTAGTTAATTAACATTACATATTTTCAGAGTAGGAACTTTAACTATATATAGGCTCTACACGTTTTCAAAGAGGGAAAAAAAACTTTATTCAGTCACCGTACAACTGTAATAGCCTCGCGACTCAGTATACTCAGTATACTCAGTATACTGCTTTACTTGGCTGTATTTAAATGCAAAGTACTAGTAGTACTTATTTTGAAACACGATGTTTCGAATGATGACCTATGAATATCAGGCGTTAAGTAATATATGAGGTTCTTCAGATGCATTTTTCAAACTTTGCCATTCATATATTACTTTTAAATTCCTCCTCACACAAAGACGCGCAGTTTGCGCTGGCACTAGCTCATTGGAGCTGTAATGTGAAGTTTTTTAATTTACACCCAAGTACGTAAATGTGTGTTTCTTGGCACTAAAAAGAAGTACTTTTACACTATATGAGCGCAGTATTTTACGCGAAAAGAACTTTTTTACTTACACTAACTAAACAAACCTAACTGTAATTATATACTTTTTTACGCAATACAAACGCAGTTTTTACACGAAAATAAAGTACTTTTTTACACGATACAAACGCAGTATTTTACATGAAAGGGAAGCAATTTACATATTTTGATTTACACGGCAAAGGTGTAAAGTTCTATAATTTACTTCAGATAATTATATAAGATGATTTTTATTAAAAAACCTTACATTCAATGACACCAATTTTTTCAGGCCTACACTAAAAATTTCTGCGGACGCTACTGTGTGAAAAACAACAAATAAATACAATAGCGGTATACCCACTGCATTTCAGATCTCACAGATTTCAGATCCTACAGTCACGTTGGCAGAGCCTCCCCTAAGAAAAGTTTACTGGGTGCCAAATTACATGATTTTGGGGAAAAAGGGCACTTTTTCCCCATAAGGGCTATGTTATACTGCCAGTGGGCTAGGTGCCATTGTGGCACCCAGTTAACAT
>JAAXYX010004701.1:0-11964 GCA_036851915.1 Ptenothrix huangshanensis
TAATTCACTAACGTACATAAACCGCTCTCCAGCTGACAAACCCACCACTCAATTTGGCTGAAATTTTGCGTAGACGTGCAGACCAACAACAATGACTCGTATACAAAATTTCATTTAAATACATGGATTAATGCGACCACTAGAGTCCGATATGTTTTAATTTTTAAAGCGCTCCCTCTGCCAAACCCGACGTCCAATCTTGGTCAACTAAACTCTACACGCTCAGAAAAATGGGCAAAATTTAACAGGTATAAGGGTAAAAATTTACAGATTTTTCGACTGCCCGGCCCATACCGGATTTACGGTTAAAAAGGTTTACAGTAAAAATCGGTTAGCGTTTTACCGTAACTTTACTGTTAATTTTTACAGTAACTTACTATTAACAACGCCTCCAGAAAAACTACAGTAACTTTAACAGTACTTTACTGCTACTCCTTTTATGACCCAAATGACGGTAAATTCTATAGTAATTTACTGTTACCCTAGCTATGACTTGTAAATTTTACAGTAAATTAACTGTTAACTATGCCGAGCTATGCTACCCGATATTGAGGCGATATTGAGTAATACTACAGTGATAGATTGTTTTGGACAGTTATAAATACAGATTGTTGTCAGTTTTAATTTATTAATTGCATGTAAGAAACCATTGGCGAATTACAAAGGTAAACAAAACTATAACAATTGGCATTAGCAAGTAGTGTCAAGGTGCTATGGGGTGTTCTTCCATAAGTGGAGCCCGACTTTGATAACTGGAGCCCGATAAAATTCACTTTTTTAATTACCTTTTTATGTGTGTTGTTGTGTTAGGTCAGGTTAGGTTAGGCTAGATTCGGTTAGGTTACGTTAGGTTAGGTTAAAGTTCATCTTCGGTTAGGTTAAATTTTGAATTAAAAAAGTGAGTTTTATTGGGCTCCACGTTTCAAAGTCGGAGCTCCACTTATGGAAGAATCCCCGTGCTATGTGTGGCCGGGTCCCTATATGTGGCCACCCACTGACTATAGGAGATACGGCGAGAGATATTACGTCTCATTTTTACCCTTTCGTAGCGGGAAATAAAAAATGGAGTAATGGATGAGCAAAATGTATAATTTTGGTCGCTTTATCTGCTGCAATTAGTGGATAGCCACATGTAGGGACCCGCCCACAATCTCACTCTCCTTGTACTTACTGACCAGTAAGTACAAGTATTTGGATTTAGTAATAAGAATGTAACAGTTTGAATTAATAAATTACAACGGTTTATAGCGACAGCATAAACTTCATAAATTAAAAACGGCAATAATTCGAAGTACACTTATAAACTCATAACTAGTACATATAAACAGTAGCAAAAAGTACAACAATGAGATCAATTACAGTTTTTGGTGGAATAAAAGTGATACATTATTACTATTTGCCTTTATAACTGCTTGTTACACTTTTACCAGCTAATAAAAGCATCTTGCGTGAATAATAAAAATTTAGCAGAGTAACCTTAAAAAATTACACAAGTTTAACCTAACGAATGAACTAAATACCGTTAAAAAGTCCAATTGAAAGCACAATAACAACTAGTTTACACAATCATTAGTGAAATTTGCAAACAATACCGATTCCAATTTTTTGTAGACACATTATAACTTTTAATATTAATAACTGCTTGTACTTTTAGCTCAAAAAGTACAAACATTTGTATTTAATTATACGAATTTAACATCTTTATCTAGAAAAGTAGACATGCCTGCAATTTATTTTAAACTAAGTAATTCAGAAATTGGAATTAAGTTTTTTTCTTAACTAGTACAAATATAAACAGCACACTCCACACACATGTTTTTAAATACATTTAGTTGATACAACACGATTGATACACTGTATCTATTTGAATAAATAACTGCTTGTACTTACGGAGCAGTAAGTACAAGCACTGTGATTTACAAATGTATATTTAGAAGGTTGGTCCGGAAATGTAAACAAGTTTGGACTGTATTCACAACTTAGTAATTCAAAAATCGCAATTAAAAGTTCAATCTTAACTATAAAACATTAAATAGTAGTACGCAGTAAACACTTGCTTTAATTTGCAATTATTAGATCTAAACGATTGATGAACTATAACCAGTGACATGAGTAGCTGCTGGTACTTACTGACCAGTAGGAACAAGCAGTTTTATTCAACACTGACAGCTAGAGTTTGTAAATTATACAAGTTTCCAATCAAAAGTATCCTAAGCAAGTAAAAGTACATTCTTAACTAGTACACATGAAATATAATAGTACCACTTAATTTGGATAACAATTAAAAACACGATTGGCTATTATTGACAATTTGAACAGCTTGTACTTACTGACCAGTAAGTACAAGCAATTTTATTCCATACCGACAGCTTGATTTCGTAAATTACACAAGTTTCCAACTTAAACCCTAAATATTCAAACATCGCAATTAAATGTACTATTTTAACAAGGACACATGAACATAGTTGTACACAGTTTACCTTTGATGTTAATTAGAATTATAGAATAGAACTCGATTGATGAACTATAACCAGTGTCATTAATAGCTGCTTGTACTTACTGATCAGTAAGTACAAGCAGTTTGATTCATCACTGACAGCTTTAGTAAATTACACAATTTTCCAATCAAAAGTAAACTCAGCAATTAAAAGTACACTCTAAACTAGTACACATGAAAATATTAGTACCCATACACACTTAATTTTAATAACCATTAGTTGCTCAAACACGATTCGTTAACTTTCTGAATTGGCAATGTGAACTGCTTGTACTTACTGACCAGTAAGTACAAGCATTTTGATTCAATAATAATTTAACACCTCAAACCAATTACGAAATCAGTAAGTAAATTTACTGGTTAAGAAAAAATAATTTAAACTCACCTTTTGATGTTGGCTGGTTTGCTTTTGAAATCGCAGACGTTTCATTACGGCTGCAGTGATTATTTTAAACTCTGCTACTTCTAACTTGTGATTCCGTCCCGCTTTTTCATACGTCTGACGAAATCAGAACAACTGGGGAATGAGTCGTGCGACTGGAAGTGTGAGTGTAAGTGTGAGGTGTGGGTGCTGGACTGTTATGTTCTAGTAATGTAGGAAATAGTGAAGACAGTAGTCAATGAATAAACACGCTGTCGTAGCGAAGCGAACCATGGAGTTTAACCCGCATTCTAAAATTCAGAGGGGACATTGAGCAAACGTTTTATCTTGTACGGAACAGCAACATGTAAACGTATGTAACGTCATTGCGTATGAGTGTATGTAATAGTAATTACTGTAAAAAAGTTGTCGAGTCACTTTTTTTTACAGAAATTACTTTTAAATGGGGTCTGCGTATCTAAAATTAACAGAGGTAACTGTTAACTATGGTTTTAACAGTAATTTTACCGTAAACCGAAATTAACAGTAATTTTTGTAACAGCTTTTTTCGTTTTTTACAAAGTGGTACTGTAATTTTTTACAAGAATCCTGTAAGAAAAATTTTACAAAATTTCCATGCGCCAAATTTTTGAGCGTGTAAAATGTGTCTTTAAGTTAGTTGTACTTGCGTGCAAAATTTCATTCAGATCGGATAATAAATGCATTTGGTAGAAGCAAAAAACCAAAGTTGAGGGCGGCGGACGAAAGGGGAAAAAGACGATTACAATAGCGGCGCTGTCGCTAGCTAAAAATCAATCGCCCGTGAAACACGGGCATCCGGGCATCTCCTGACAACGACTCTGCAGTAGTGCACTTGAAACAAAAAAACAAGGGAAGACTTTGTGCACGTAAAAGTAAATATTTCAAAAATGTAATAAATTAATTCAATGGAACCAACTTTATTATACCAAAAACCTCGCCTCCATATTCTTTTACACTCCAGCTCAAAGGTGGGCTCTACCCTACAAAGAAGGCCTACAATGTAGGGTAGGATGTAGTTAGGGGAGAAAATATAGTCGAAATTAGGTAGGGTAGGAAGGTAGGGAGATTTTTTGCCTATTTAGCCTACAAAGTAGGGTAGAATGTAGGAAGGGTGAAAATCGTAGTAGGATTGAAGTGTAGGCACATTACCCCAATAAATACATCGGAAGGTTGAAAAAATTATTCTACTATCACGATTTTGCTATCTTCAGGTTGCTGTTCAAAAACTTTGATTTGCTCATAGCTTCCCACCCTTCAGGGAGCATTCACAAATGCCATTAAATCTTCCACAATTTTGCGCTCACTCCCCTTATTTCTTTCCTTCCGTACTAGATTCGTCCCCGACTAGATTCGTCCCCAACTATATTTATCATCAGCTAGATTCGTCCCCAACTTTACTCGTCCCCAACTATAGTCGTCCCCAACTATATTCGTCCCCAGCTAGATTCGTCCCCAACTATATTCGTCTCCGATTGTATGTGTCGGGGGCCATGGCGTAACAATACTACGGGAGGCCCGGGTGCAAGACGGTTTTTGAGGCCCCCTATATTTATTACCATTACTAAAAGTCATTTTTAGTATGTACTTAAATACTTGAAACTGGTGGTCATGTCCCAAACTTGATTCATTTACTTAATTTGTAATTGCTATCAATCGCGGCTAGGCGCTTATGAACTTGAAGCTCGTCAAAATGCCAACGAACACAGTATGTATACAAAACAATAGCCGTAAACCCGATCGTCCTCAGATTCTCGCTCTCAGAAATATTTTACACTATTTCCAAAGATTTGTTATTAGCGAATCTCAAACAATCTCAAAAATTCTCAGCAAAATCGCTGTATCTATGGTAATACAATGCAATTTTTTGAGATGCGATTATTTGAGAGAAACTGAGGACGATCGGGTTTACGGCTAATATATGAAGAGTAATATGGCAAAAGAGAGTAAGTCCAGTTGGGGCAATTTTACAGGAACAATATTTTTTGGATTTCACGAAAAAAACCCAAATTCGAAAACCAAGTCAATACGGCAATGAAGCGTACTACTAATGGCATTAATGCACAAAATCAATGAAATCTAGATCATCGCTAAGTCTGTCAAAAAATTAGGAAAGCCTTAATTTCCGACGTATGTCCTAAAATTCATCCAACTTATTTTTTTTAAACTAGTTTGTCTTAGATTGGAAAAAAATAAAAAAATCCTGCTCGCTACCATGAAATGCCACGCGTCAAAAGATGTTATCAAGAAATCATATCCGTAGTAGAAAACATATTTTTTTCGCAAGCAAAATAAAGTTGTTTAAATTCGCTTAATATTTTAACGAATACAACGAATACAGGTAAAGGAAATAAAGATTAGGTAAAATTCATTATTTGACACAGCAAGTACAAGACGCTAAAAACGAAAAAGTTAAATTGAATGTGGTTGAATGATATGCATTTAGGCTCAGCGCGTAGTGTTTTGTTGCCAAGAAAATACTTCGCGCTCTAGTCTGACGCATTCTTTGGGCGACGGTGGACGTTTTAGTCCCTTTTGCCAAAAAACCAGTGATGACCTTAGCTCCTTTTGAAAAGATAGCGATTTTGACTAATTTATTTGAGGTACTTCCAATGACCTTTGATCATCAAAAGTTTCGTTAAAGTAACCCATATTTCTTAGTTAGTAGTTAGAATTCACTAATAATCTCATTTTGCCACAAATGGACTTACGAGGGATGCCCAGCAGATGATTCTGCAGTTCAAGCCCGAAACATTTTTTTTCTCAAAAAGCGTTCCAAAAAATGTAAAAACGCTTAAGAACATGATTCCAATGGCCATCTTTGCTCGATCATATAAATTAACACAGTAATTCTAAAATCGGAAAAATGAAAAACCCGGGTTTTCTTTAACATGCAATTATTTGATGACCATGGTCCCCCATGGTCATCCATTGGTAAATTTTCAAATTTTGAGATTTTATGTCCCCTTCAAAATCACCAAGTGGAATCCTCGCGCATCCTAACCAGACCTATATTTTTTCAAAATTTGAATTGGATGAAAACTTTAAGTATTGCGAATTTGTTGATTGCGAATGGCATTATGAATTAAGTTTTGTTGCCATGGAGCTTCTAGGCATTAGTAGTACAGATGGTTGGAGCAAATTTTGAGCCCGATGGGGAGGAGTTTCAATTTAAAAAAAGTCCACACTTATAAAAAACACAATATATTCGAATGTTTCATCAAGGGCAAGAGACGGTAATGAATGAAATTCGTCAAAAATATTGGAAAGTTCGCATTCGACAACTAATAAGGCAAGTAGTTCGAAATTGTCAATTTTGCAAAAACAGAAACTCTGTTTCAGTTATCCCAGAGATTGGACAACTTTCAAATTATCGTGGTTACTGTACTTCGACCTTTCAGTTATTGTGGCTTGGACTAATTTGGTCCAATTACAGTGAAAAATAAAAAACCAAGGAGAAGTGTTATGGGGTGCTATTTTCTTGTATGAGCACAAGAGCAATTCATCTTGAACTTACTGGTTCCCTCACAACAAATTCTGCAATAAATGCAATTCGAAGATTCATAGGGAGAAGAGGACAACCTATATAAGTACTTTCTTATAACGGAACCAACTTTCAAGGTGCTGGAACAGAATTAAAAGCTGCAATGAAAAAGCTAGACAAGCACAAATTGAAAGACGAAATCATGAGCGAAGACATCATGTGCGTATTTAATCCACCTAGTGCACCTCATATGGGGGGTAGTTAAGAAATTCTGATCAAATCTGAAAAAAGTTCTCAACGCTTCACTGCAGTTCACAGTTCCTACAGAGGAAACGTGTCAAGCTGTTCTGGTGGAGGTAGAATACACAATTAATACAAGACCGTTAACGGATGTTTCAGTGGACCCTAAGGACCCAGAAAGCCTTACTCTAAATCAATTTCTACTTGGAGATTCCAGTGGATCACCCACTATAGTTTTGATCAAAAAGGTTTAAAAAGTTCTTGGAAATTTACGTAGGTTTTAGCAAACAGGTTTTGGCAACGACGGCTGAAAGAATACATTCCAACGCTTGCTAGAAGAACAAAATGGTTCCAAAAAACAACGTCATTGGAAATCGGCAAATCGGGTCTCTTGGAAGAATTTTTGTAAATGCCTGTATTGCGAGTGATGGTCAAGTTAGAGCCGCAGATGTACTAGTCCGAGGCAACACTTACCGCCGTCGAGTTGCAAAACTGTGAAAACTGGATGTAGAACAACCACATTGTAACAACGAGACTACATCGTCTTACGGGGGGTCGAAATGTTGTGGATGGCAACGTCGATCAATAGCTGTTGTAGACAACAGCAAATTAATTCATAAATTATTCGTATTTCGGAAAAAAATTGTAAACAAAGCTCAATTGTATGTACATAGCTAGACTGATAATGATGACTGTGAATGAAGCGAACGGCAATGGACAATATGAAGAAAGACAATGACAATATACTTATACGTTCGAAAGGTGACAGTTGTGCACTCGAACTCTGATTACGATTGAATGAATAATTTTTCATGTCTGTCTATGATTTTAATGCGAATTGTATTATTGATGAATCTGTGAAAACTAGTAATAAAGGACAATTTGTATTTATTTAAATTCTATACCACTGGATTGAATATATTTTTATCTTCTACTACACACTACAACGTCTGTAGCGACAACTGTAATTTATCGTCGCTAACACCGATGAATCGATCAAGAGTGCCTAAAGCATTTAAAATTGCGCTATTTTTGATTTGCTGTTATGCCTTTGGAATCTTTACGCTCTTTTTGAAACCCATGTTTCTTAAAACAAATATAATTTAAAAATTTTTTTATCCCACGCCCACAATCCCACTTCCACTATAGGGAAATATATATATATATATAATAGGAAAGTACAAGGCACAAGTTAGCTGGAATTTTATATAATATATATATATATATATAGTGAAAAACAGCATACTGTTCTTAGTGGGCGGTAATGTTTAGCCGTGCTAAAGTTTGTGATGGGATAGGAGTGTGAAGCGAGGCAATTTTGAATACATAATTGTTAACTGTTGGTTGTTTAGTCGGTTGTAGAGTGTGGAAGCTTCAGTCCACAATACTTGTCTCCAGCTCTGCTCTGTATTTATTAATAGTATCTTAATTAGTTGTATTTAAATTGAAAGGCACTTTGTGAGTGCGTGATTGTGTGTTTTCGTCATTCGTCATTGTCCTTTAGTCATTATTAAGTCATTCATGGAACATATAAAGTATTTTTGGCCAACAAACATTACAATAAGCTGAACATGTTCAGCTGAAGGACAACTGACAGTGATTGTACTGGTTAATATTAATCAAATTAAGAAAAGGTGAATTTCAACTTGAATATTATCAGTATTATCGTTGTGTCAATAATAGTTCATCATTTTAATGTGTATTTAAATAATTGTTCAGGCAAGCAGTAGCGTCAGTACCTTGAATGTAATTATTGAAACTGGATTGCATCATTAATTCCGAAATAGTCATAAATATTTAGTTAGTCAGCTTCGAATTTGACCTCATTTACAATGAACAAAGAAATTTTTCTGTAAGTCATTAGTGTCTTTGTCCTTATTCAATTTGTATTTGATTTATTCAATATTTGTAATCTAATTATAATTCTTACGGTTTTAAAACTCCATTTCTTTATTCCATGTTTAACATCAACCAATCCTGCTTTGAAACTTGAAGAGTTAACACTGCTGTCTTAAATCATTAATTTAAACTTCAATTTGATTTTAACGTTATTTATTTCTATATTTTAATAAAACTAAATTTAGCAAACCGACATATCGGCTTCCACTCTTCAGCCATTCGTGAATTTCTCATCATCAGCATTTTAATCATCCGTGCCAACGTGCAACCGCACAGAATCATTTTGTCGCCTATGAATAAATAAAGCTTGTTCATAATGCCGCCACTGTATCGTAATATTAATATAATAATGTGGCTATAAATAAATGTCGCCGTCGCAAAGCCTCGCTATAAATAACGGTTTGCCTACAATAAAACAGAAAAAGATGAAAATATTCAAATACACTTAACATATTTTTGATCCCCCAATCCCTCTAAGCACTAATTTAATTTCATTTTCAGTCCTTCAAAGTCCTTTCAAAGTCCTTAAAAAATATTTTTAAATTTGGGAATACAGAAGCTGTTTTGAATTTTTTCAAAAACATTTTTAAAATGTAGTTTTGGCCAGAAAAAAACTTAAATCCCAAAAATCTGGCTCAAAATGCTAAAATTATGCGCTTTCAGCACAAAAATGCTAAAAAATGGCTTTTTCGGAGCTTAGAAGGCTTTTTTATGCTTTTTCAAAAAAAATCGCATTTCTGGTCTAAGTAGGTAGTCAAAAGGCTTAAAAAAGTGGCGACCACCAGAAAATTAAATGCTTTGAAATGCTTTTCATGATTTTATGCTTTTCGGTCGTCTTAATGATTACTGTAAGTTGTGTCAATTTGGGTAACTAATACAGGTTTTTATGATTACTTGAACGATGTAATTTGAGTTATTTGTACGCCTTTTTAAAATTCTTGTTTTATATATTTCGTTTTTAATAAATTTAAAACAATGGCGACATTTTTCAACCGGCGACATTTATTCATAGGCGACAAAAAAAGCGACATGGACCGGCGACATTTCTTAAGGCGACGATATGACGTGTAATCGCTATTACGGTCGTAATTAGTATTATATCACGATGAAATTTTGCACACAGGTTTCTCGCATGCATCTATGCAGTCTGGGAACGCATTCCAGCCACATCTGACGGCGGGTTTAGCGACGGGAAAAGAAAAACGTCTTTTAAGCACGGACTGAGATCCCATAGCTCAAATTGCTAAGATAGTTGGTTATGTGTTGAAAAAAATTATCAATCTTTGCCTGAAGCTTGTACAATTATGCCAATGACTGAAAGGCCAGAATTATCACTACGTTTGATTAAATGTAATCAATCAATTCTGTAAGGTATGTATTGTTGATGTCACGCTCCAAGACCAACTGCTAGAACCTAGTACGCTCCTCTACTCATTTGCGTCCACATCCAAATGGTTCCGACTACACCTCATAGAGCACACTAACATACATTTGGCATAACATGCTACGGCGTGTTACATATTGTCATATCATTACAAAACTGGGGATCACTTACTGATACATGGGACAGTGACCCATAATCCACTGACCCTAAGGCTAGTGATTCTTAGACGACTGAGCATTGGGGTGACTGGTCTTTAGGGCACTGACTCTTGGACCACAGCCCACAGACCGTTGCCCCCTGGCTGGTTTGCTGCCCTTTTGATCGGTCTACCCACTCAATCACTCAATTCAATTCAAACATCGTGTTTCCGTCTCGGGTTTCCTTTACTATGGCTAGGCCAGGCAGTTGATCCAAAGAAGCAAAACGATTGTCCGTTGAAGCAGCTTCTTTCCGCTGGGCCACCTACAAAAAAGGCCACGTCCTGAGCTAGCAAGCCATGCCCCGCCAAATAATTCAATCCTACATTTATTCACCTACAACCTTTTTTGTTTTTTATATCCTTTCCGATAGTTTTTAACGTTGAGTCCAGATGTAATCTGTTTTTGTCGCTCTCTACCAGGGTAAGATATTGAAGGTCAAAGTTTATATTTTTTCTATAATTTTTAACGATGCGTATATAATTATATGTTAAAATTTTAGATTATTATGGTTAGACGTTTTATATCCTTTCCGATAGAGCTTTTTACGCTGAACCCGAACATCGAATTTTTGGGGAATGGAACCCAAAATGTGTCTCTACTTAAATGGGAGGTATTTAACTTCAAAGTATTCATAATTACGTAAAACTTCAAATAAGAACCCCGGCTATCATTGTAAATATTGAATTTTCTCCCCGGCTATCGTAATGCTGAAGCATAGGATTTGACTCGGTCAAACAACGAGGTAGGCCGGCTCTTATCAGAAGTTTTACGGTAAGTGCTTTGTAATAAATTACCTGGGAATTTTTCACGACGTTGAGTATAATTATTCATGGTTATGTTAGGTAGGGGGGTGTTGCAGCGCCGCCCAACAAACGCAACTACGGTTTCGTATATCCTCGTATCGAAGGCTCAAATAAAAAAACGTGTAGACATTTTATGTTAAAACAAGTTGTTTCATTTATGTAGAAACACGTTGGGCAGCAATCAGAGCATAATTGCCGATTTTGAGTTTTTTCAAAATAGGTCTACTTTGAAAATCAAAAATCAATAGCTATGTATTTTTGATTTTTCTCTCCAAAACAATTAAAAACACCCTAATGCTTTTGAGCAAAGTATATGCGAAAAGAACTTCGTTTGAACCAAACAAGTGGTTAAAAAGATATGAGTGGGGCAGCTTTGCCCAGAGGATGCCGTTTTTCACACCTTTGACTCAGCGGATGGGGATGAATATGAAAATGGACTTTGGATGAAAAACTACTTTTTGTAGACATGTTTAAAATAAAAATTTAAAATCAAGATTTTTCCCTTCGATGAAAGTTCATTCCTATCCATGGAATAGGGGTTCTAGTAAAGTCAGGTGTCGTACTACGCGATGATTGCTCGTTGTCATTTTATCTATGTTTTAATATGTGGGAATGTAATTGTCTCAGTCTATACTAAAAATAAACAAATTAAATACATTTTAACGACTTTTGTACGAAATCGATTTTTATAACCAAAAACAAACTTTTTTTAATTGTTTTCATATCACAAGCTTGGCATACCTTTCTTTGGTAATATATAGTAAGGTAAATATACATACTCATTATTTTAGTTCAGTGATTTTAGACAGTGATCCCGTTTTGTGTTTTTATGCGAGAACGCAGGTTAGCCGTGATTTATTGCGTTAGTGCAAACTCTGGAAGTTTCTTCTTCACTGAGTGGGTTATGCTATTTCCCTACCTAATTACTAGCTAATTAGAGTAGGACGGACGTGTGACTCAGGGTCACTGGAGAGCAACTCGCTGGCAGTGAGAGGTCAGACAACACCTAACCCTTGATGTTGTTGGCTTGAATAATTTCCCTTGATTTGATTCTATT
>JAAXYX010004702.1:0-11963 GCA_036851915.1 Ptenothrix huangshanensis
AATTTCGAAAGTCAAAAGAGGTCAGTATTGCTGAAAATTCACTTTAGTCGGACTTCAACGAAATTGGAAAACCTGATGCAGTTTTTCAAGCTGATTATTTGTATCAACTTCATTTGAAGCGTATGACCGTTTGGGGTCAGAATAATAATGGTCAAATGTCACAACTTCATAATTTTGAAAAAGTTCAAAACAGAATTCTTCAACGCCGCTCAATGAAGTATCAAGCAGTTGTTTGTCATGCGGATAAAAGTTGTTGTATGTACAACTAAAAATCGATTGATCTAATAAATAGAAAAAATAGAAAAACCTAAATACAATGTTACTATAAGCCAAGCTGGACAAAAACAACCCAAAAATCTATATAACAGTTGAAACATATTAGTTCGATGTAGAAATAACAGTTGCACACATACATTGTATAAATAGACGTTTTAGATCAATGAGGTGGAATAGGTCATTAGCCCGTCAAACCCTAACGCCGCTCTTGACTTTTTTCCAAGCGTGCCTTTCCTGGAACGCTTTGGTAAGAAGGCGCAGATCACAAAAATTAACAATACCAATTGTTAAGAACGTTTTTGTCTCCTGTTGTGCGCAATTGTATTTCGTATGGAATGCAACAAACCGCATAACAATCGGTTAGGTATTGACTGAGAAAATCCGGATCTACTATCGCTACCCGGATCCACTGTACCTTCTTACCCGGGATTTTTCAGTTTTGTGTTCGTTTTAATGTTGAGGCATATGACCACTGCTTGATATCAATTTGAGCTAATTCTGGGTCCTACGAATTATGACCTTGCAGATCCGGCGTGAAATAACTCCAAAAGGTTTTTGATCTTAGTGCAATAAGCTTCAGCAAAAATTGCATCCTTGTCCATTCAATTTTCTTAGCAAGTGGGACGCCTGTATGCTAGTTTTACTATCAGGTGTAATATTGTTGTCATATTTTCACAGCAACCTAATAAGCCATTTGTCACAAACTCGCTTTGTAGTAGCATCTATAAAATATTGGCAATAATTATAGTATTTTTAAATTATATTCATGTTACAGTTATTTACTGAAGTTATTTATTGCTTAGGTTCTCCGCACCTAGGGTGCGGCTGGCTCCTCCGTCGCCAGATCTAACCTACCGTATTTATTCTAATAGTACGCAGGTGTACTATTTACAAACGCCGTCTCCAGACCCGCGTATAATTAGAGACCCGCGCACTATTCATTTGTGTACATTTTGAGAACCGTTTGCTTCCTGAATTTAGGAAGAAATGGTAAAAAAAATCGCCTCGTTAATATTATTATAATGTTATTTCTACAACATTACAGTTTGATACACACAAGTTTGATGTTTCTCTCCTACAATTGACCCATTTTTTAAATTGTTATCGTTTGTCAAATTATCGTTGCCGCTCAATATTATGCCACTAAGCTCGCTCTAGTTTTAAGGACCGAAGTACTATGGGAGACCCGCGTATAGTTAGAGACCCGCGTACAGTTAGAGACCCGCGTACAGTTAGAGACCCGCGTATAGTTAGAGACCCGCGTACAGTTAGAGACCCGCGTACAGTTAGAGACCCGCGTACAGTTAGAGACCCGCGTACAGTTAAAGACCCGCGTACAATTAGAGACCCGCGCACTATTTACAAATTCTTTCCTTTGACCCGCGTACTATTGGAGACCCGCGTACTAACTGAATAAATACGGTAAGCACTAGTCGTCGGTACCACCCCTAGCCTAGTAACACGAATAAAGATATTTGTGTCTGATACCTATGGCAATAAATTACATCCTAAAGAAATAGTGCAACTTTTAACAAGGAAAATTAACATTAGAAGTCCAGGAGATTAAAGTCACAATTAACCAAGGTTTGTTGGACATCCCTGATATTGTAGGGTCAATTTAGGTCAAACCGGATCTTTGGGTCCATATATCTGGGCAGAATTTTTGGAAGGCAGTAACAAACAATATCAGTGTCAAATTCTGAACACAATAGGCGTGGTTTCGAAAATATGTGACCAATTCCATTTTTCCATAGTGTAAGTTAATTAATAGATAGATTTTTGCAAAATGTGTTCTTGCAACCAGACAAAGTTTTGGGTAAATTTTTTAAACGTTTTGTGGTATAGTTTCAAAAGTAGGTTTCATGGAATTAGTTTCATTTTTGGAGTGTAAATTTGTTTTAAATGGTTGTCTATACATCTAATAATTGCAATGCATGTAATGGAATCAATTTTTTGAACGACTGCTTCAACAATTTCATAGAAAAAAAGCTTACGCCTTTGAAAAGATAATCGACATATTCTGAAGAGAATTTTTCTAGCATGGCATAAAATATGCAGCTGATTAAATAGGTTTCCATATTGTCTTTTATATAATGTGCAGCCTATTTTGGCCGGGTTTGATCCCAGTAATTTACCTCAAAGAGTAACTAACTCTTTGGAGCAACCATTTTCTTGCTAAAGCAACACCTATACAAGTAACTAAAGACTAAACTTCAATTATTTATCATTATTGGAACTTTTAACCTCTTCGCTTTCAGAGAAAGACTAGAATAGACGCGAAAGTTTGGGATAAACTCTGGCTTTAGTCAATTAAGGGACATTTAGCGTCCCGATCGACACTTGCCCGGGACACGGGACATTGTGATTAATTCAGGGACAGTAATGGGAAAAACCGGGACGTCTGGCTGCCGTAATTCGGAATTGCTACTGCTGGAGGCGGTTAGAACTTTCTTCTTCAAGCTTGAAAATTGTGACATTCTGGAATTCTTTTCATTTGTTTTGTTTTGAGTTTGTTTCAGAACGGCAGCACTGCTTATAGAGTTCACTGACACTGGGTTGTACACTTGTTATTATTCACTACATAAAATCGGGAGCAGAAGTCACATTTTCCTCTTACTAGTAAAACTTCCTATCCAGTACGAGCTCACAAAAGCACAACCTTTCTCTATGGCTCACTCTGACGCATTCTGAAGTTAAGAGTGAGAGTGATGCGCCAGAATCATTGAGTGACAATTTGGACTCTATGTCTCCATTGTATTTAGCAATTTACACACAAATATCATAGTTGGATAAGGTGTAGGACGTAGGGTAGCAAAATTAAACAGGGAACAAAAACCGTATTACCTTCAAAAAGCTTTAACCAATAACTAACCCTAAAGGGGGATAAACGTAAATATTTTCCATATTTTGCTACAAATCGGATCGTTGCTTCAGCTTTTATCCAAAACAAGGCTACGGCTACAATTTTGCACTAGTACCCCAATTTTTATGAAAATCCAATCAACCGTGCCCATGAAGCCCATGATGCAGCTGCTACCCTGCACCTTATCCATATGTTATGATATTTGTGTACTAAATACTATGGAGACATAGAGCCCAAATTGTCACTCAATGATTTTAGCACATCCCTCTTAAGGAGGTTTTATTAACCCTCGCATGCTCAAGCTTGTTTTTTTCCCGCGCGCGCGTCGCGCGAAATCTTCAATTTTTAAAAAACTCAAGATAACAGACTTGCGTACTTTCCTCCCCTGTACAATTTTACCATATTCCCACCAAAATGTATGGCAACCCTATTATGGCCTATACGCACCCTATCGCAAAAATTTCGAAAAATTCATTTTTTTTATTTTTTTCTTAAAACCACAAATTGAGTGTTTTCCAACCATGTGCAACACTTTTTTTCAATTGCCGTCCCTTACCCTAGTAAGTAGTGAAAAACGTTTTCAACCGTTCCGAATCCCATTTTTCAACTTCGTGCCAGGCCCAAACTACTACGCGCAGCGCTACCAATTATTTTTCGTAGGCTTTGACCAGGAACATTTTTATGTATCGTTTTTCCGTATCTCTAATACCTGAGACAGGAAAAAATCACAAAAAACAACTTTGGGTCTTTGTTCACCAAAACTTGTTTTAGCTCTAGCGGCCACATCTATCAAGCAAAAGTCACGTGCAATACACCGTTGAAAAGCCCTCCTTTAGGCCCACATTTTAGTATCAACTTTAAATTTTTTCTCAAGCGTGTTGGCCGATTACACCATAAAGTGGGTTTTCTGCAAACGTTTTTTCGTCAAAATTTCAAATTTTGAATTTCGGCGCCAGGTATTTTTTTTAACAAGTGCAAAGAATGCAGGTTCACGTTTTTGCTTCATGACATATTATTATCACTGAAAACGATGGTGAACGGTTTTTTTAAATGCACTTGTTGTACTAGGGTTTTTATGTTTTTCACCCCCCCCCCTTTGATTTAAACCAGAAAATACTCAAGTTTCGTTATGTTGTCTATTACCATTAGCCGCTCCAAAACATGTAATTACCAGAATTGCAAATAGTCTGTAAATGCAAGAAAACTTGGTGGTTGCAATTGTGACCACATTGGAAGTGCGAGGGTTAAAACCTCTACTCCTGGTGGCAAATACCAATTTATCTTTGCAGCTAAAATCTGCAGATATTGATATTTGTGACCAGTTGGCGGTTGTATTGCTTTTTAGTTTCTTGCACATAAAATTAGTTATTGTTGCTTGAGATTGAGATGCTCGTTTATAGCGTACCCAAGGGCGGTTCAAAAACAAGAAAAGCGTGTGCGACAAGCGCCTAATAAAAAATTGTAAACTAGAGTTTGAAGTGATAATAACAAGTTATGACGCAAAATCGTGAGTCTGTGTAGTTTAAAAAATACTTGGAACCATAATTCAAACTTTGAACTCTAGTGACATGGTTAGACGGTAGACAATAAACACACTTTCTAACTAAACAACTAGCAAGCGCAAAATGTGGCTAGCATGTTCTTTTACGTCTTTCTAAAGGATTTCAAAGGATGTATTTTAAAATGACTTTTGCTTGATAATTGTGGTGTCTAGAGCAAAAGTAAATGGTGAACAAAGACGGGAACTGAAATTCTTTAATTTTGCATGCCTCCGGAACGAGAGATACGGAAAATCATACACAAAAAATATAGCCCTGATGAATACGAATGTTAAAAAAATAATTGGTGGCGCTACGAGCAGCAATGGACATGGCCCGGATATGAAAAATGAAAAAAGATACTTTTTCCCTACTTTCTAAGGTAAGGGACGGAAATCGAAAAAAATGTTGCACATAGGCTGAGATAGACGTATTTTGTGGTTTTAAGGAAACAATAAAAAAAAAGTGTGTGTTTTATTCTCCGTCGTTGATTTCTTCTTCTTTGTTTCCTTTCTTTTCCTTGCAGAGACTATTTTAAGGGAGACACACTAGGTGCCAAAAAGGAAAAAAGGGCACTTCAGATTTTTGAAAAGGGCATATTAAGCTCTGACTAGGGGGGACTGGTAACTGTAACCTGCGGATCCGCCAAATGGTCATATGCATGTGTTGCACCCTTACTAGTGATCACAAAAACCAATATATCTCAACCGCATTTTGAGGCTACGGATCACAGTGCCGGGTCAAAGGTCAATTTTTTATATGGGTATTAACATGCGTTTTTTTCTTTTGATGTTTTTTCAAAAATCACTTCCAATCACTTCAGAAACATTGAAAACTTGTACTAACATCATTTAGAGCTGTAAACAGGCAAAGCAAACGAATTTTTAATCCCTAGGCTAAGTGCCATTTAAAAGGGCTAGGTGCCACGTTTGGCACCTAGTTAACATGTTAAAATAGTCACTGTTTCCTTGCCTTGTTCTGTGTTGGGCGCTGTGTTTCTTCTTCTCATTCATCCCTAGCCGTTAGTATTTACATTGTATTTAATCGGACGATTTCCCCTTACGGCTTCTACATGTCTGTCTGTAGTTAGTGTTTATTGTGTGAATGGATCAGGTGGGCTAAAACAACGTGAGCAGGGCACAATGAAGGGTGCTTGAAGGAGTGCAGGGTGCAGGATGATTGCGCTTGGAGTGCTTGCACTCTGCTCCGTCCAAATGTAGCCTGGCGTGTGCTTGGGTCAGTGTTCGGGTTTATCCACGGTAAAACTAGTTTTACCGTCTCAGCATGAAAAACCAGTATTTACAGGGCGAAACCTGTATTAACATGTATAAATTGGGTTAAACTTATAAAGGTATGACAAGTTTTTTTAGTGGTTTTTACACTCACCATAACGTGTACGCAGTAACTGTCACCCACTACTCAGCACGAATAACATCGAGTTTACTCATATTTTTAGACACCGGTGAAACACTTCAATTTCGGTTACCTATATTCACATTACATACTAAAACACGTCACAGACACATCCTCAACGAATCCACACTGACCGTAGCACAACGGGAAACGGTATGCGACCACAAGTGCAAGGCACGTATTAGCTGACTTCAGCCGATTTGATGAGGCAATCTGACTGCTGAGCAATAGAGCAATGTTCAGATCCGTATTTCCACACAAAGCTTCCACCCACCACCACTTATTTTCACCCCCAGAACGTGAGGAATCCGAGGAAAGCCAAAACCAAGGAACTGCGGCTCCGAGTAAACCAAGTAAGCAACCTCATCCACGGTTTCACCGCTATCTCAACTCCTGCCTCCAAAAAAACAAAGAAACCTTTCCAAACACATGAACAAATTTTGTTTTTGGCTTATTGCCCTCCAGAAAACAAGTCGCTTTGAAGTCGCCGCAGAAACACGAGCAACACACTTTTCTGCCGTCATTATTCCACTTCCTAGCTTATGATTGGAAATGTCAAAGAGTAGCCGACTTGTTTTTTATTTGAACCAATGCAGCAGATTTATGCGATTACGACCTTAAGTCAATATGGCACTGGCATTATCCAGCTTCCAATCACCTCTTGACATCCACATCACTCTTCGCTCAACAAGCATTTATTTCGCAGGTTGGGCTACATTTTTTACGTGCTCACCCTAACTGCCTGTGTACTTTAGAACTACTTTACTTTACTATAGAATCAGATGCATCCAAATTCAAAGTCCGAAAAATCGACACTAACGAAATTGGGATGCTTCTCCAGTACTCCAGCAGTCCAAAGCGCAACAAAAGTGCATCTTAAGCGCATCTCCCAATGTACTTAAAAATTGTTGAAATAAAGAATTTCGTAACGTTTGCTTTTTGAAATAGAGATTTTAGACGGTTAAAAAATGTTTACAATAGGAAATCTTGCAGTCCAAGATGCGTATCTAATGTGTGAAGTACAGAAGATGCATACTACCTGAGTTCATAATTATACTAGTAGGTTTTTGGTGTCTAGTATTACGATAGCAGATCCAGAATATCTCAATGCCTGACCTATTTTTTTTCTTGTTTTTCAAATTCCGAAAACTTTTAGAAATTTTGAAAGTCAATCGAGGAAAATGTTGCCAGAAATTCACTATAGTCGGCATTTACCAAAATTACCACCTGATGCAGTTTTTGACAATGACTATTTTTGTCAACGTCACTGACAATATATGACAGTTAGGGGTGCAAGTGCTCAGGGGTAAAGGTCACAACTTCAAAATTTCGAACAAGTGCATGACAAAATTCTTCATCGTCGCTTGATAAAACAATGGAACAGTTATTTCAAATTTCGTGTAGATATTGTAGTCCTTGCAATTCAAAATCAAAATTTATGTGTTTCAGAATTTATTTTTAAAAATCAAACGCCCGTGAAACCGGGGCATTCCAGATAACGACTTATCAATTTGTGCACTGGAAGCTAGGAACTAAGAGTTAATTTTGTGCACGTAAAGCAGAAACACAAGGAATCTTAAAAGCAAGTTAATGGTCCAGATACTGTGATTAATCCGAAACCAAAGTAAAAATCAATAAAATTTAGATATTTTTCAATTAGATTAACACCATTGTCTTGTATGGTTGCTTAAACGTTTTTGCGTAATGTATACTTGCAACCAGACAATGCTCGCCGTGTTAATGTAATGGAAGAATATCTAAATTTTGTTGGTGTTTACAAAGTTGGTTTCGGAGCATTTATTTACACAAAATTAACTCTTGTTTCTTAGCTTCCAGTGCACGAATTGATAACTCGTTTTCTGGATGCCCGTGTTTCACGGGCGTTTGATTATTTTTGGGTTTCTAATTTTGTAGAGAAATGTTCAGGATATTTTGTAGCAACATGACATTTGCACTGGTAAACCAGTTTTTCATAATAAATGAAAATGTATTCGTTCGATCGGAAAAATTTCCTACTATTTCGGACCACCATGGTTGTCGAATTTTTGGGATATTTCTTGTGCAGTGGAATTTTATAAAATTGTTTTCATATCATGTTAACTTATTGATAAAGACATATAATAGCCATCGGTTGGAATCCCAACTGCTCAAGATAAGAAGTAGAGATCGAAAAAACAGAATTTCCTATCATTTCGGACCCCATTGTATGTATGTATGTATGTATGTATATAAATGTATGTTTTGCCTCTTTGTTTGAAAACCCTGGATTTACAAATCCCTACAAATTTTTAAAATCCTATAGACCTGCATCACCCGTGAATAAAATCATTTGAGTTTATGAGTGTCATCAGACAAGTAGCGTAAGTTCAAATACTGTAATCCGGGACTGATTACAGAAACGACACTTCTGTAATTGGTTGACGGACTGACGAAGAGTTCAGGGTGTACCTGTGTTGGTTTGAAGAATTGGAATTGGAATCGGCATTAAAAACAGAATGAGGGTTGCAATTACGGATCAGGGACAAAACGCCACCACTGAAACGCCGCCTGGACATAATATCGCTGGACTAAAACCACTGGCGTAACAACACTACGTGAGGCCCGGGTGCAAGACGATTTTTGAAGCCCCCTATTTTTATTGTCCTTGCTAAAAGCCATTTTTATTATGTACTAAAAATATTTGAAGCTGGCAATGCATGTCCCATACTTCATTTATTTACTTACCTATATTTCTAGTACTAAATCTCACCTTTACATAATAGAGCAGCTTATGCTTATACTATATAATTATTCAAATTTTATTCTAGTGACGCTTTGGCGGTCGATGCGGTTAAAGTCGTTGTTTATAAGAGTTACATTTTGGTAGTTTGTTAGTGTTGTAAAACATAAACCAAACGCGCAGTACCTAATTCTGCAAGAAGAAACGACAAATGTTCATATCAGTTGTGTGGATCCGAGGAAATAATAGCTTTAGGATATGACTCGGGCTTAATGTGGGCGAAAAAATGTTACAGCAAAAATCATTTGAGACCAGATCATCAATTTAATCTTGTTTTTGTTAGTCATATTAAATTTATTAAAAACCGAAATTAACCAATCGGATTTCTGTTCAAGTATCGAACTTAAAAGGTCGTAACCGATTCGACCAGGTAATTATCGTATTCGAACCAAGCCGAAACTCGAACCGACAGGAAAAAAGGTTAGACTCGAGCCGTAGCCATCTCTACTATACTACAAAGGTGCAAACGGGTAAAAATATGCTTAATTTGTAATTGTTTTCGCTCGCTGCTAAGCGCTTATTACACCACGAAATTTCAAATTTAAAAAAACTGAATGCTTGGCCCGAAATCGAAAATATTTTGCATTGAGCATGCCGTAATTACATGCTTCACAGAAAATTTTCAGAGCACACTTTTAACCTAAATTGGTTAACTTTAAGCTAGTCAAAATGCCAACGAACACATAATACAAAACAATATATTTTGCAGTAGATTATGATTGACAACTTATTAATTACACTTCTGAATAATTAGGTTATCGGTATGAGATGGTGATTATATATAGGTATTGATTCCCTGAAGCATTGGAAACACGAGAGATAAGTTACAAATTATAAGAATTCAAAATTTTTCAACTCGCCCTACTATTAGCAGGACAATAATAGAAGCAATACATATCGTCGTTGAAGAGTGAAAAAGAGCCAAATGCATCTGGCCCCTTAAGCAGAATACCAATTGTATTGCTATCAGTTCAGCATGCATAATGCTCCGCACGGGGCATAATGCATTTAGCTCTTTTTCACTCTTCAACGACGATATGGGTATGTCATGTGTTGGGTTGTAACTTGTGAATGAATCCCTAGTTAATTTTTTCATCGTAAATGTCATGCAAAAGCATATGCAATTTTATCTAGTGTAAGTTTGACATTGATTTTGAGGCCCCCTCCGGTCCGAGGCCCGGGTGCAAAGGTATGCCTGCACCCCCGGTTTTTACGCCAGTGACTAAAACGCCGCGGTCCAAAACTTCGCCACGGACATTTCGCCGCAGGGACAAAATGTTGCGAGGACAAAACGACGCCGCCAAAACGCCGCCTTGGACAAAATATCGCCCGTACAAAACGCCGCAACAAATATCTGTATTTATCTGTATGTATTTAAAGGAAGAGTCAAAATAGTAACATTAAATTAAAAATGAACACAGTAGTGAGAGTTAAGAGTAGTTGTTTCTTCCTTCAATACCTGATCGATTCTGATTCTTGTTCTTAAATTTTACAGTGAGCGTCAGTTTATACCAAAGAACATTAGAAATAAAATACCTTGCTTCAATTAATAGCATTACACATAATTAGTGCCGCCAAGGGCTGATGGTTGACGTTGACCTACAATTTTATACCTGGTAATCAAATAATCAACATTTCGAGACCAATGGTTTGTTATTAGCATAATGATGGAAGTCCTGTTCAATAACTTACGCATTACCAACAAATGATAATCAGCTTATTACATGTAAATACATATATATTCATTGAAATACTGAACTTTAAACTTAGTTTAAATCCGAACAAGGCCGAGCGTTTATGAGATAATTTGGGAAATGTAATAATACATATTAGACTAACATATTAAGAATTGATCCCTTGCGCCAAAGCCGTTTCAAGGATAATTACAATTAAAGTTAGCATGAGTTACCATAGTGGTTCAACATAGACTATAGACATATAGGGTGAATTAAATTGACATAGTTATTAGTGAGACTTGATTCCATGTACAAATAACAAAACTATGAGTTAAATAATGATCATACGCAAATGAGTAGCCTTTTTCAATTATCTATCATTGTTAAACAAAAAACGTTCGAGCGGCTCGAACATCTCCGTTGCTTAATTCCTTAATCAAAAACTCATATAGAGAAGACGATAGAATTGAGTTTTTTTCCACCTAGTTCGCAATTTCCTACGAAGTCGTGTCGTCCCTGAAGAACCAGACTAGATTATGTGCAATGCATTCAATATTTTACATAGGAATGGCTACTTCAAAATGACCTGGCATTTTGGGCATTTTGAAACAAATTACGCTAAAAACCCCAATTTTGGACTTTAAAAGTAGGCAAGAATAACTACATACTGTCAGCGCAAATAGGTTTGGGAGTTCAAAACGTTCAAACTCGCCTTGCTTTACCAACGACAGTGTAATATCACACTTAAAACCTTCCTTGCTTCTGCACTGCTTCATTGTCTGCTAAAAAAATTCAAACATTTTCGGATCGGGAATTACATGAATTAGTATAGGATTCAGTAATTTCGATGAGCTGCATTTCAATGACAGGCACATCAAGGATATTGTTTGTGTGTTTACCATGCGTTGGTCCAGGAACGGCTTTGCGCATGGCGTGAACGCCCAAACCTATTTGGTGTGACAGTACCTATTTACCAAATAAAATTTACATTTTGTATCCCTGAAATTAAAATATTGCTTCTAATTTAAAAGTCATTCGTCTGAATAATCTTATTTACTGGTAACGATAGCTAATAAAAATGTCCTGGCATTTTTTTTAGGGTTTTATTTACAATTCAATATACAAGTACATACACAAGCAAAGCTCACAAGAATGATTGCAGAACTTGAAAACAGTACAGACTAGGTAATTTGTGGCATTCTTATTGGCATTTTAGGTATGCTGTGTTTAGTGACCATTTAATTTAGATGGCAACTGTCTAACATAAAGCATACAACAATTTGAAAGTCGGTAATAAATATATGTCTTCTTTGCATATGGGAGCGGTCATAAATGATGTCACGCTAAAAAGGCCGATTTGTAGACCCCCTCCCCCCCTCTGTCACGCTGTTATGGCGATTTTCTAATGTTAAAGGTCC
>JAAXYX010004703.1:0-11962 GCA_036851915.1 Ptenothrix huangshanensis
CTCAAATGGATATGCATTAGCAAATTTTGCACAAAATAGTTTTAATGCTAAATCCGTAAAGTTTTTTGCCATGTATTCAAACTAGCAATCCGCTTTTCATACGTAGGATCATAGTCAGGCCAAGAAGCGTGCCTGCCTACCTAAGTGATATAGATACGCTTTACCTTTCCAAATCAGCACCTACATACATACCTACATCAGTCAGTCAAACTACCGTTCATTGCTATCTTTGCACTTGTTCAAGTCTTTGAACTGTTCCACTATTAATTGTATTTATAACGGAATGAAATGAAAACTTACTATGGATGGACACGAGCTTTTATTCTCAAACTCGAAATGCAAATTGGTAACTAACAACAAGGCAATTAGTACCGCAACGATGTGGACACCGGTCAGATCAGAATCATCTTTGTGTGATTCGATGCCCACACTATTAGTAGGTACGAATATTACGCTCGATCATTTTAATGGACTGAAGTTCATAATGTGCTGTTGCAGCAGAATACTGATTTAGGTAATTAGAAAACAATTTTTAGTTTTTAGTATGCTACGTGGTGTTTCTAATCCGAGGATAATAATTTACGCCCAACAGCAATGATACTAGCAGTTACAAATTACGGTGTATTATCTGCATAGGTAGGCACTTTAATGCAACTCTAGTACATATCAAAATACCACCCGTAATACTGCCTAATCCAGCCAATGGAAGTTTAAGTTCAAATGCAAACAGGTTTCGCACAAGATGCATAGATAATTATTTGTGTCGCAACTTCGTTTAGCTCGCCAAAGTAGACATAATTATATACAATTATTTTATCGCATTGCTTTAGTGGGCTCAAAGGTCTATTTAATGACCACATACAAATGCAATTCCTGATCACACACATAGTTAAGGGAAATGCAAAAATTTTCAGCAAATATTACATCGAAGGCCCAAAACATAATAACTGTAACATACTTATTTAATGAAACTCATTCATATAGTATTTGTTTCCAAAAATAGGTAAATATACGGTATTTCCAAGTACCTACACAAAGTAAGATATCTGCTCAACTATAAGCCAATGTCAAATAACACTTTCTCGTTTTCAAAAATAAACTACCTACTTCTCCCATTTTATCTGTATACTTTCGATGAGCGTAATTATAGAGATAACATATCCAAGTTGATGATGATATGAACAACCTAATAATTACATAACAAAGTACCTATTGACTTAAGACGAGAGATTTTCACTGTAAAAATCTGAAAGCATAACGTCCAGTTGTGCCTCTTAGCGGTACCCTTGAAAATGAAGTGTAATAACTATGTAATATGCATCCTGAGAGACATATCCCTAATACATTACAACACAGTCGAGTTAACAATATTAACTAGTACACTTGGAAGAAGTTTCTAGTTAACTGTATTTTACGACAGCTAAAAAACGATGAATTAATTACCCTAATTTATCTATGTTCTCAGTTAACCATTTTGATGGAGGTGGAGCACAAGAGATATTATTAACTGCAGTGAAGCAATCGCAATTAACTAAAGGAAGTTGAAATCGATTGTGAAGCATATATAACTACAATTTATTATAATACAAAAACAACTGATAGTGGTAGAAGAAAAGTTTTGGATTTAATTAGCCAAGAGCTAGACTGACGCAAGAAGGTGATTAATAAAGATGCACACTAAATCCTCATATACAGTTTTACAGTTCAGATGCACAATCATTGTCATGATTGAAACTGGATTGATTTCCTAGATCTTGAAAACGAAATTGGAAAAACCACCTCAAAAAAATATTTTAAAACAGCATTTTAGTCAGTTGCCACCCACTCGACTCAGACTCGTCTAAAACCTCCCTCAGTCACTCCGGTCGCTAGAGTCTTAAATTATTGTCGCAGCGATGTAGGCAAAACATGGCTATTTTTCACGATTATATAAATAAGCCTTATCCAACACTTGAATTATGGCTTGGGTATGTGCCTTGAAATTAAAAATTAAAGCAGCGTTTACTAATGCAATGGACAACCTAATGATGTTCCATGCTGACAAGTAAACACTATGTCCAAGCTAAAATGGCGTAAATATACGAACACAATGTTTGTGTCAGTAGTAAAAAAAATGCATAGCCGTGCTTTGGAAATATATAGTTTTGACTTGCATAAGACCAATGTGTGTAATGTTATTATCTACATGAAAGTCAAGGATGTTAAATAAAAACTAAGATATTTTTGAGATTCGTTGTTTACAAGAGCGAAGTGCAATGAAATGAAATGAGAGGACTCTGGTGTACAGCTAATGTCTCTGCAATTTGCTTAATTTTGCGTAACGCCCCTATGAGTTTCATCTATGTATTTCCCAATTCATGATTTATGATCACCTTTGATAAGCAAATCTTAAAATAGTTCCATCTGAGATTTACAAAACAAAGCTCTCTTACGACGCCGAACTGACCAACACATCCCAAATGCAGTGCTTTATAATTATTGCATAGAGTAGCTTATTTCAGCATGGTATCTGAAGCATAATTGGGTAGGTATCTAGATTACAATGAGCAACTCTATGTTATATGAACAACTGACGACGTTAAAAACAATCTACCAGACCATAGAAGAATGAAGATAATTCGCGTAGGATTTAATGCTCGTAATAATACTGTAAGAACGGAAATAGTTGCCTTACCGTTATTTCAATCTCCGAAGGCGTTGTGACCAGCACAGGGAAAACAGGTGGCTTCTGTAAAGACGTCGCCGATGTGGGTGTAGCAGACTTGATTCCACCAAAAGTAACCATTGCCGGGTGATTTGGCTCCACGATTACATCCGCTTTTGATGGTATTTGAGACAAGTCTAATTTTGGGGGCCGTGGAGGAGCTGAACAAATGAAAACAGAATTATACATTAATTTTCCTACCAAAAATCATACAAGTGTAAAAATATGTAAACATTTCAAATCAGTTAGACCACATTATATAATAATACTTACATAATGTTGTAGGAACAGGATTGTTGTTGAGAATATGTGATGAATGTTGATAATTGGCAGAGGGTGGAAATGATGGGGGTATGGGAGGTGTGGATGGAGTTGTTGGAGTTTGAGGCTGATGAGGCATTGTCGATCTCTTGATAAGGCGAGTCCACGTGGCCACATTGATATTCATTTGAGTGGGCCGAGGAACATTTTTACCTTGCTGTTTAAAGATTTTTCTCTGACGCTGCAGTTTCGGTTTTCTCGAGATCATGGGATTCAGGAATTTGATCTAGAATAAAGACAATTTTTCAATATTACTAATTATTACAACAAAACGAATACAATTACAGCAATTTGTCGCTTCACAAATATAATCATGTACACAATGGATGTTTATATCAATCATACTTCAGCAAACAGAAGCCCTTGGGGTTCTAATTGAAGAGCCATTCCGTGGCGAACATCATCGATAAATTCTTCCAGTCTCAAAAATTTGACAGCACACAATGATCGATAGTCTCTCCAGTACACGTCTATTTCCAACTCTCTTGATTTGTCTAAATCAATACTGAAACGCTGGTCCCACGCCTGCTGAGAACAAGACTTCCAACTCGTTTGCCCCACAGTTTGGTTGTCCAATTTCAAAACCGCCATTATTTCGTCTAAAATATAAAGTAGATTAGCATCAACTGTACGTATTTTATCTTCTTGGCTGAAACATAGACATCACACATACTTTGGCAAAAATCCACAGTTCATACTAAGCACACGAATAGCGATTCAAAATGTTCCCCTTTTTAATCGTCCTAAAAATTAAAACATTGGCAAAATGACGCACTTTACAAAAACGTTACATGTATGACAACGACAACGAATTAAACGTAAAATTCCGGTACTTCTTATTCAGACGTATTCACCATATCAAAAAAGTATCACAATCGTAGTTCCCCAAGAAACAAGCAGCACTTAAAGTAATGAAAAATGAAAAATAGCAAAGCCTCAAAAAAGCTGGCTGACGACAGTAATTAAATTAAGACAGTTTTTTACACCAGTCCCAAAGTCAAAAGTAAGAAGCTCTTCTTAATTTAGCTTTATTAAAGCAACAACAGCTAGCTAAAGAAAGGGTAATATTTTACAAATAGGCAAGTCAACTAAAGCGCGGAACGGAGAAGATCAACACTTACTCTTCTTTACTTCCTCTGTGGGCTCAAAAGCAGCACCAAAGCATCCACTTCCAACTGTAGCGTTTACTGAGCCGACTCAAAGTTAAGAGAAATGTTATCAATATTAAGTTAATCTAGTAAAGAAAATTGCTATTTAAACAGCTATTATAATTACAACAATTTAAGACCCTCCTCCATCAATTTCAATCAATCAATACTTACAAATTACGAATCATTCAAATATCTCAGCATGACATGTGAGATTTCTCATAGATTTCTACTCATGAAAAGTGCAAGAAATTTTCTACAAGTGCCAGGAATCGGAAAAAGTTGAAGTTATTCAAAAGAAGTAGGTGATTACATTTATTGGAATTAAGAGTGGCGGAGTAGGTGCAAAATTTATAAATTAATGCTTTCAAAACTATTGGTGCCTACATGTAATTATAATTTTGGTAGTTTCGGAGTCATGTATTGGGGACTGCACGAGTTTCACAAAAATATGCTAGAAAAAATCAGGGCAATCGAATTCAATACAATTGAGCCTAATCAATAATAGCGACGAGCATTTGAATCTCCAAAAACGCTTAATCCAAACATAGCGTCCACGACATGCGTGTATCGGAAACAGCGACTTTAACAGGAATCGAATTACTACTTACAGAATTTACTAAAACACCAATTGCTTGGCAAAAAGGTTCAAAATTCACTCGCTAATTGCTTCATACGCATACTAACAAGAATACTACATTGAAATAAACTACACCCGTAATCTTCATTTCGTGCTTTCGATCCATTAATAATCCCAGATGGGCGAGCTCATGCAGCATTTCAACGGCATGCAAAAACTACTTCAATAAAGGATTTTTTTTCGAATTACAAGTACATCAATCTACTCAAAATTCAAAAAAACTTACTACTTGTATCATCTTTTATGCTGTAGGATTTTGATGAGCTCCTGCCAGTTACACCCTTTACAAAAGACTTGAGATCAGAAGGGCTGTTACTGGCATCCCTAGCTTTAGAACGGCCAGGTACTTCTTCCAACAAGTCCTGACAGCCCATTAATCTGACCTCAAGTTTCCCAGTCACAGCGGCACATTTGTTTAAGGACGTCAGTCGACTGTTTGCATGAGACGAACCTAATGCTCCTCTATTAGAACTGTTAAAGGGTTGCAACGAAGTATAAGAAGTTGGACTGAGTGGATGTGGTGCCTTGCCGACCGTATGTGTTGATTCTAATTCTAATTTTAATTCTTGAGATTTTCTCGAGTCTCCACGAATCTCCACAGACTTAAGTTCTAATGCCAGTTTCAGGAGGTCGATTTTTTGACTGGACTCGTGTAAGCTGCTTTGAGCCTAGATTTGAATTAATAAAAATAGGTTTTTAATTACCACTCATTATCATATAGGTATGTAGCTGGTTCCAAATGTAATGTAATCAAACCTCAATCAATCAATTGGTATTTACCAACTGTGTGCTCACGATTTAAGCTCATGAGTATGAGTTTCATCAATGTTATGTTATAAGGGAAGGATAAATCTTGAATTGGTTCTTATATTTTTAAGAACATTTTAAATTGCATCAATAGTACAACTGAAAAGCGTATAAAGTTAGCCTAGAACCGAATATTTATGAAATGCTAAAGCATGAAAGCAAATCCGAGTTGGACGACACCCAAGTTAGCATAATCACAGACGTAAAAAAAGAATAATCCAATGTTGATTTTAAAGTTCATGGTGCAAAATAAACACGGTCGACTATTTTAATTTACATTGTATATTTATATTCTCCTATTAATTCCACCGAAAATTCAAGTTATCCCATGAAGGGCTACTTGGCATATTTATTTTATCTCTGCCAGTACGATTGTCATCGTCACTATTGTAACTCTGAGCCCGTGAAGAGTTTGATAACGAATCTACGTGGCTGAGTGACAAAGCTCGTGTTCGATTAGTGGCATACACTTCCCCAGCAGCTTTGCTCAAGCTATCATCCTTTTGTTCGAAATGGAACCGGCAATGCTGACATGGACAATCTGGATTTTTAGCTGGACCAGTTATATGATGACCGGGCTTTTTAAACCCTTTCACAACACTTCCAAATTTCGTCGCTGTCACAAGTAGTGTTTCACTTGAATCTCCTTCCTTTGGCGAAACAGGCAAGAAGGGTGGTAAAATTTCGTCCATGTAAATTCCGTCTAATAGATTTGCATTTGGTATTGATAGTCTTTTCATTTTCAAAAGATTTGATGATTCTCTTTCGGGAGTTTTAGAAGGTCTGAGTGAAGGTGTACGAGTATGTCTGTTTCCTTGACTAGAAGGAGTGCTATCTGTAATATAAAAAAAATTCGGTATTCGGTGTACTTGTGTCAAAATATTTTTCGTATTTAAATTCTCAAAACTGATCTAAGTCGTTACCCTACCTTTCAAATTGAACTTTTTAAAGATGTAATCTATCCACCATTGCTCGCTGTGTTCTGGGTCAGAATACTGTTGATGCTTCTCACTCCTACGAGACCGAGTTGTTTCTAGACCTTCCAAACTATCCGAATATTCATACGACGTCGACTTGGCAATAGAAGTAGAATCAACACTTTGACTTCTAGAACTATATAAAAAGTCTCGCGAATTCTTCCACGAAGCACTGCACTCTTCTCCTTCATCCTCTTTAGCCTCGAAATCATTCAAATTAACTTGAGTCCAATCCGAAGAAAATGACGTAGCAGTGGTGTTTCGTGAAATTCCTAATGAGGAAGGGTACGATGTACTTGCAGAATCTGCTGCCGAACAACTAGCACCGGACATGTAATTTCGAAGACTGAAATGATTATCAGTAGGAAGCTTTTCATGTCTAACGTCGTCATTTCCACTAAGAGACGTAAGGTGTGAAGGTTTGCTTCGAGCTGTGTACGAATCAGGAGTAGAGCTGCTTGCTGTTTGCATCGACAATAATTTTCCTGAAATTTTTCCGAATGAAGAAGGTCGTCCCTTTTCTTTCCGGTTTAATTTAACTTGATTTGTAGCCAGATTGACTAATTCAGCAACATTAGACGTAAAACAAAGCGGCATTTGTTTCTTTTTCGAATGGTGAGATATCTTATATTGAGGCGATTCATAGACTGTCTGCGGAGTTGATGTGGAACCTTCCGAAGATGAATTATTGTCTTCAGTATTAGTAGAAACATCCGATCCCGTGCAGTAAACATCGATGTGAATAGTTCTGGGTTGATTGCTTCGACTACAAAATGTTCCCACAATATTTAAATATAAGATTTAAGATATAGGCAACATGATAAAAATAGTTATTGCTATTATTAAAACCGATAAAAAATTTCTTCCCTTAAATTCCCTGCATGTAAATTAAATTTGAAAATGACAAGTTAAATATTGACTAAAGAAACGTTGCATGCAAACCGGTAAAATCATGTGCATACCTCTGTTGCTGACGTCTAACAGGAGGTGACGATTTAGCTCTTAACTTTGGAGACATAGATCGCACAGTACTTCTACTAGAGCGTTCAACTGGCCCAGCTGCTGAAATGTTCTTTACTTTCCGAAAATCTTTACTTTCAGTATCAGCCGGAACAACAATATCTGGTCTGTCACGGTTTCTTCCAACGGTTCCAACTCCCACATTTCGAGACGATAAACTTTTGCTTCCAGCTGTCATAACGTTCATCGTAACGGGTGCGATTGCCTCACTCTTAGTAGTAGAAACAGGGAACTTATTTTGGCCCAACCTAGGTGCTGCTTTGTAATTTCTTGTAGGACTGTTATCACAACGTATTGTTTGGGTTTCCGCATCCTTAACAGTTGGTTTGACTGGTGGCATACTTGAAGCCCTTTCGGTTTCTTCACTACCGCAACGATTTTGAAAAAACACAGTTGCCGAATTCGAATTATTGTTGCTTAGAGTAATACTACACGTGCTTTTGCAACGTCTTCCGTACGGTTGAATCACTCTGGGTTTCACCGAAGGGGTGAACTGAGGGGAGGTTGTGTTTTCTCCGCTACCAGTCTTACAATCATAGTTATGTGGATATTGTTGATCCAAAGGAAACGTTACACCAGTCTTACCAGAAGACGGTAAATTTTCAGAGCTAGTAGGACTGGTAATGATGGAAGCAGGTTTTGTCCAACTTTCAAATTTTTGGATGCCAGATTCGAACGGTACAACTTCCGTGACAACAGACTCCCCACTATTTTCCCAAGAGCACTCAAAATGTAAATTACCCTCTCGGGTTCCTGTGTTTCGGTCACTCGACATATCAGTGGATGTCAACGTTGCCGTACTGGGTCTTAAAGTCATTCTTCCTGCAGCTGGATGTCGAATGGTCAACTGGGCATGAACACACCACTCTTGGGGATTATTTGAGCTACTTTTAGTAGAATTTAGTGTATTTTGTTCTGTACTTCCACTTCCAAGTCCACTTGTTGCTGAAGACCATACCTGTCGTGCCTCCATTTTTCAGCTTGAATATTCTGCCGGCTTACGGAGCTCGGCCTCGATTAGAACGGGAAACCTCAGTCAGACGTATAGCAATTCAACTTCGATTTCAAACACCGTCCATAGTAAATACAGAATTACAAGAAGGTTGATGACTGAGTGTCTGAAGGACTCTTCGAGAACTGGAGGACACTCGATCTTAAACTTTGAAATACAAACTGATCCTAAACTTTATGGTGATAAAGAGGGAAGGAATCACAGTTTCATACTTTCCGTAGTAGACAGTACGGGCAAAATGCCAAAAATTGCAATCCTCTACAACGTAACAGTCAAGTTATTTTTGGGGTTGCCTGTTGAGCAGCACAGTATCTTCCTTGAGTACGTATTTGTCGTAAAAAGATGTGTGTAACGCAAAACGCAACCCATTCGTTATTCAGCATTTGCGCACAGTTTTTTTCTGGTCTTAATGCAAATCTGTTATCTGCTTCGGGATCTTATTTACTTGCAATCACATCCACGATTATTCATGTGTGATACTTTGCACTGCGTTAGAATCGGAGATCGTAATTGTGGTTGTAAATCAAATTTAAAAAGTAAACTATTTGTGTAGAGTGAATATAATTCAGTTTGCTATGATTACAGTATATCATTATAACTACTATATAAAATTCATCAGTGGCAACATATACTTGAACACGAAGAAAAAATATTCCCTGACCTGACATGATTTTATAAGGGAATGTGTCAAAAAATGTAGCTGTACATATTATTACACTGTTTAAAAATATTGCGTTGCTTTCTAAAAACGAAGGAAAAACAAAATACATTAACCAACACAAACTTAAATTGCATCTGTCTATATGATTATTGCCTACGCTATCCTTAGATGTCCACCTCTAAAAGCTGACCGTAGGTACGCGAAGATTAGATTATTCCCACTTTGTGTACGCAATACATACATAAACATTATTGTAAGCTCAACAATTGCTTTCCAGTCATACAAGAGTGCTAACAGGATCTTTTACAATCATTTAATTTATTGCTTGTATTTTTCTTCGTATTTTTAACATAAAAATCCCATTAGGTTGTTAATGAAACTCATTACCCTGAGAAGCGATTCAAGAAATCATCAATCTATGTCTACTATTGACTTACCTCTTGCAATGCTTTCTTATCGACAACTTTAACAGCTTGAAGACTACGGATCGCATTTCGTGCCCCATCCGCTACTGCTTTTTCGATTCGGAGACGATGACGTAGTTCTTCAATTCGTACTTCGACAGGTGCAATTCCATGATCACTGCTTCGGTCTAAATCATCAATTTAAAATTTTTCATACATTTGTATTATTTTCGGCTCAGAGCATCCTCTGTGGGTTAACACACAAACGAAGCGAAAGGAAACCAGACGCTGCTGGCATTCCAAAGCAATGCATTTTTTTGAAGATTATGCCATTCAACTACGGAGTAACATTGAAGTTCATTTTCATAGAACTAAATTAACTCTACTTCAATAAAAAAGTTATGAGTAGCAACACGTCTGCACTTAAGATTACTACTCGCGTTATAATTATTTACCGTATAAACAAACGTCAAAATGAACTAGGTAGGTACAATAAATATTCACCGTTAGTTTCCAAACTAAAACATACTAATAAATGATTTACTTGCATGCCAAGAGATATACAAGAATATACATTTCAACAAATGTAAATACTTCAGTTATAATTATCCAAGGGTAATTTAATTTGTTATTTTCATTTTCTTTTTGGTTACCTTTCGAGCGCCCGTCTCCAGCACTACCGGATCCAGGGACATTTTCAGCTCTACTATGTCTCGCTTTAGCAATTCTCATTTTCAAATAGTCAATTTTAACCCTGGAGTCTTGTAACATTTGTTGAGCATCTGCGAGTAATTTTTTATCTCTGCCACTACTGTAACTCTGTATCATGTTTTCAGCCCCTTGCTTTACTTTTAATTCAATATTAAGTTGTTTCTCCAACGACGAGATTCTATCATCAAATGAGGATGAATTCGAATTCTCCGTCGCATTCGATTTATTTACGTTTTCTGAAAAAATAAAAGTTTTACAAGAGTTAATTCACATCAAGGTTTTTACCATCAAAGACTAAATGATGATTTATAATCTAAATACCTATCATAAACTTTGCGCTGAAAAATATTATTATACTCATTTGACAGCATAATAGATGCGATAGTTAACTAATTCGTGAACGGACGGCAAAAAAACAAAAATCAAATAATGTCCTGAATATTGAATACCTACACTGTAAAATAATAGCTTACGAGTTTAAGATGCATGAATCATTCTTCATAGCATAATATAATAGAATAAACACATCACGTCCGTAATTTATTGGATAGTGTCATGAAACGAGAAACTTACCATGACCATTATCAAGTAGTGGTAGTCCACCCTGAGTGAGTATAATTTGTGAATCTAATTCCTGTAGCTCCGATTGCATTTCCGAAAGACGACTATTCGACTTCTTTACTAGTGCTGTCAACTCCGCTAAACTCTTTCTATCTGTTGTAACTTCCCGAAGTTTCTCGGCACCTTCTTTGATCTTCAACTCTTTCCGCATTAACCGACGAATGTGCTCTTTGAGTTCCTCCAGTTTGTGTGGGATGAGACCAGGTCCTCCACCATCCCCGATTTCAGCCGCCAAACCATACTTGTGGCTCAATTCATACAAAGCAGGATGAGCAATGTATTCCCCCTGAAACAGCAAATTCCAAGTTGAACAATTTTATTCCAAGCTACAAAAGCTTGAATCAAGGTTATCCTTATTTAAACAGCTAATTTACCACGTTTTCTACCCAATGAATAAAACCTTACACACTAACGTTAACAGCGCCAAGTCTCTTTGGCAGGTGCGCATGCACACTTTAAAATTCATTTAAATGTCAAGATTACTGAATGTCAAAGTGACCCATTTTTCTCAAGTAATTATTTCATAAAACTCATATTTAACCAGTGTCGTGTATCGTGCCTCACGAAAAATACATTATCCCAAGAGTAAAAGACATTCACTTAAAGGTCAAGGGAAGAGTCATTTTTATCTCAAACACTTTGTGCACACGAGTGTAATCACATAAAACTGTTTAGCTACGAAATGACAAATTAAATAATTTAATAATGCTGCAAATATACCAAAATGGAGATGGAGCCGAGTTTAGAGTATCTATCACGACCACAGTAAACGGACATAATTGAATTGAATGGTAAGCAAGTGGGTGAGTAGCTCTCCATGATTGCTGCCATTCCATCCACCTTCACTCTCGATCTTAATTATCACTTAATTCCCCTTATTAGCAGCCTCCCTCGTTCAACGTCTTGCTCCCAACCAACACATACATGACACTCTCA
>JAAXYX010004704.1:0-11961 GCA_036851915.1 Ptenothrix huangshanensis
TAACGCTCGGAACGGCATTTATTGTTTACTTGAACTTGCTTCACGGTTTTGGTTTTAGTGTAATTCCAATGAAAAAGTAGTTGTCAATGGTCAATTACACTGAAAATAAATTATCCTCTACATGACGTTATAATTTATTTAACATGTACATCTACACCACCTTTCTGAGGGGCATTAGACCATTGAAAAATAAAATATGTAGATTGCGCATTCCTTTTGAGTGCTTTTTTCAGACGCCCTGAAGTTCTGACAAATAAGGACGCTAAAAGATAGTAAAAAGAACTCATATGGGAAGATTAATTTTTCATGGTATTTGGAAGATCCATCTGTACAATGTTACGGTGATCAGGTGTCAATTTTTTAAGTGTACCCTCTGGGCACTAATATTGAGCAATCGAATGCGTTATTGGTACTATTGGTGTATATATCCAGAGCTAACGAAAGGCATATGTGTATACATAAGTAAGGCAGGTATACCGAAGATGCCGAAAGCCGAAGAATGTAATTACATCTTGCTTCTGGTTTGAATACTGAATCAAATGTGATTGCTCGGCTCGTATACATAATACGGTGGAGTTAAATGAAAGTCATTATAATAACTATTAATTTGGAGTTGCGAGCAAGATGCCTAACGAAGCTCATGACGAGTGAGTCGCATACCAAACCCATGGTAGTTACACACAACATGAGGAATTATGCCTGAAGAATTTAAATGTTTAGCCTATTGCTGAGCGTAACATGTTATGTGGCTTTTGTAAATGAGCGTAGTTAAATAATTTGCATTATGTGTGGAGGAAGTGAATTATTCTTTCGATTCCTTTCAGTAATTTCGGCCTCATTGCTTCAGCCTAGTCGCTTCACCGCGTCATTATATTCTAATGACACACGTAACAATATCACCGATGATAGATTGCTACACTATTGGATAAGGTAGGTACCTGAGTACAGATGTGTGATATTAATTTCCAAATTATTACTGTTACTGCTCATTTCTTCTTTGTATTCATTGTGGGCTGTAAATACAAATCAGACCCTGAAAATCAAAGAGAATATACATAGTTACCGTCGACTACCAACATTAGTAATAAATGCACACCTGCATTAAAAACAATAAAAAGGTGAAATAAAGACAGTGTAAGGAAGTGTCAAGATTGCTAAATATCCTACTAAACAATCATATGTATCATATAATTAAATATGTAAAGGTAGTATACGAGTTTTTACTGTCCAAAATATCTGGGTATGTATAGGTAATCACTTCGAAAAAAACTGAATTTTTCTACTCACTCACAATGTACAATATTGCTTCATATGAAACAATAATTTATTACTGGATTCAACCCACGGCTGCTATAAACTGGAAAAATTCAAAACGTTTATTGCAACATACATCCTGCAAGCCAAATTCAAAGACTAGCTTTTGGAATTTTTATGAATTCATTTCATTCGTCGATTTAATTTGAATCTCACGTCTGTCATAAATAAGATTTACAAGCAGAGTGCAGACGGAGATATTTGACGATATACCTAATCGTAAGTATGTAGGTACCTACCTCCGTTCATGAATTAGTCTTACTTACTACGTATTACGTATATTGACACTGAATTTGATTTAGTGCAGTACACCTGCTTGGAAAGAATATGCTGTGTCGGTACGATACCATTGGGTGAAAGCTGTTCTGACTTATAATGATAATTATAACCATATTTAAAAAAAGTCATCATTTTTTTTATTATTATTGGAAAACCACGCAGTTGTCTTACAGTCGGATATGAATAATTAGATAACTTAAAGAAAGTTTCTAGGTGCCTTAAAAAAATAAAATTCGGCTCGAAAATAGAACGACAGCTTTTTGGCTCATGCAATATGGTATATAACAAAGGAAGTAATTTGTCAACATTTTACAAATATGCAATTATAATTTATCATAAACAACAGCAACACATTTAGCAACTTACCGGCTTAAGGAAACCCATTTTACATCGTCAGTAAATACATAGAAAGAACTTCTAGCTCTGACGTAATAATAATGAATCGATGCAATACCTGATTCATTTCCAGGGAACGGTAGTAAAAGCGATAAAAATGGAAAAGTTCGGAAATGAGACTAGACTTTGGGAACGTCCCTGCGAGACTTTCAGTCCACAATGCAATGAGTCGTAGTCTTGGTTTTGTAGCTCTTCCTCCTAGTGCTCAGGGAAAGGAAGATGGAGGGACATCTACTACTGCATGGTTTCACTAAGAAATCTTAGGAGGCAGACTTCGAAGAATGGCTAGAGTAGGAATGTGGTAGTAATATGCATGGACTTTGCCGCAATCGCTGTTTGCAATGATTTTGATCCATTTAAGAAATTTTAAAAATTGGATTGTATGGTCTTGGACTTATTTGTGGGCATTTTGGTTTCTTCTTGTAGTATTCGTGCTTTATTATTTAAGAGGACCTTTAAAAATCAGTGAAAATATTGGAATGGGTAAAATATTCTATTTTGATGCTGTGATACCTAACCATATCATCTGTTGTGATTTTTGGAAGATAAGTACATTGACCATTCGTATTTTATTTTGGATTACATTTCAGCTACTATGTTTCTCAGCTCGTTGACACCCAAGTTCTATGTGGCATTAACTGGCACGTCTTCCCTGATTTCAGGCTTAATACTTGTAAGTTCCGTTCATACTTCATAAATCTCTTTGGTTGGACGTTCCGCTTGCATCATGTTTTACCTGGTTTATTGTTCAAATGTATTAATTGTAGTTGTTGTTCAAGTGATGATGTGTGGATTATGGAATGATTAACGTAAGTATTACGTATGGATTTCTCAGATATTTGAATGGTGGTACTATCGAAAGTACGGAACATCGTTCATAGAGCAAGTATCGTTAAATCACTTAGGTCCTTTACTAGGACCACCAGATTATTCTAGCAATGGAAATGGAAACAGTGAAGGCAATGGAACCGTCTCGACAAATCAGAATCAATCATCGTCAGGTAACTTAACTTTGTTGTTTTCTAGTACTTTCGGTTATTTTTCCTGAGATTACTCTACCTTATTACTAGTGTGGTTTTAAACTCAGTCTTAACGTTGGTGTTACTCGTAGTCACTCATATTGTCGTTTGATCCTCCTAGATTGTAAAGTATGGCGAAACCCGTTGAATCTCTTCAGGGGAGCGGAGTATCTACGTTTTTTTCATTTAACAAAGAAAGATCCGCTAACGTTTTATGACATGAACTTGTCCGCTCAAGATCATCAAACATTTTTCACTTGTGATAGTGACTCCACCAGACCTGAATATTCATGTAAGCTAAATAGGAGCCGCGAAGGTGCTTCTCTATATGGCTGGGAATTAATGTTTCGTTGATTACGGTGAGCATTAATGTAATAGTCTGAAATTTTACTGTTTCTACAGTAATGCAGACTGCTTGGAGGGAAAGAAATCCCCAAGAAAGAATTAAAGGAGCTAAGGCAGCAATAGAAAAAAATGCGGACTGTGCAACAGCGTATATACTTTTGGCAGAAGAAGAAGCGCTTACAATTACCGATAGTGAAAAACTTTTAAAGCAAGCATTAAAAGCAGCAGAAACAAATCTAAAGAAATCACAGCTTTCTCAAATACATGGACCCAGCAGCGATAGTCTTCACAGTAAGCTGACTAATTTCTTGGTTATGGGTTTTAATTCCAAATATGGATCAGTGCTAACAAATTTTGTTTACCAATTACAGGAAGAGATGTCAACGTTCTCATTTATATCAAAAGACGTCTAGCAATGTGTGCAAGAAAATTGGGGCGGCTAAAAGAAGCTGTTAAAATGTTTCGAGATGTAAGCTGACTTCAATCTTTTACCCGATTTTCAAAATATAAAATTTTCGATTAAGGGTTTGTCTGAATTTATTTTGCAGCTAACCAAAGAAGTACATCCAATTATGAGTGTCCTTCATGTTCATGAGAATCTCATTGAGGCATTACTGGAAATGCAGGCTTATGCTGATGTTCAAGCTGTTCTTGCCAAGTATGACGATGGTTCTGTTCCGCGATCTGCGACTTTGTGCTATACTTCTGCGTTACTAAAAGTTCGCCAGGTTTCTGATAAGTAAGTTGAAGAAATAAGTTTAAGTATCACATGCTATGCACTGAGAAAGTATTGATGTTCTATAAAATCATGTTCATTTCTTAGATTTGTAACTGAATCAGGACTGATTAAGCGCGGTCTGAGTACAGCAGAAATGAATGCTATTGAAGCGATTCACAGAGCAGTAGAGTACAACCCTCACGTTCCTAAAGTAAGTAAACTAAATACCCACCTACATAGTTTCGTCTGATGCTAAAAACAAAACTATCACAAAACAACAATTAATTTACTGTGTCCATTGGCAAGTACTATCGTAGTACCAGTGTAAATAAATATTTAACGTTCTCTACCTTTCATGTAAGAAAATGCCATTCGTCGTCATTTAGATTGACTAGTTTTTAGTCTTCCTCTACTGTTGCAATATCGAGTTCTGGATGCAGGACACTGTCGCGTTTGCTTTTACTCACATGTTATTGCTTTTTGTTTTAGTATTTATTGGAATTAAAGCCCATGGTGTTTCCTCCGGAGCATTTGCTAAAGCGTGGTGACTCAGAAGCTGTGTCCTATGCATTCTTCCATTTGCCACATTGGAAAAGAGTGGATGGAGCTCTTCAGCTTCTTGCGTGCACTTGGGAAGGAACTTTCGCTTCCATACCAAGGCCATTAGAGAAAGGCAATCTATTTTTCCCGTATCCTCCGTGTACCGAGTGTCCCGACAGAGAAATTCTTCCAGGTATTTGACTAATTCAGATTTTTCTGTTTCTGGTGGTTTGAGTTTGAATTGGTTGTCAAAAGAAAGGATTAATAATAATTACATTTTGTTTAATATAAACATTTACAGCACATCATGAGGTTAGCGTCTTCCCCGAGCGCGAAACTCCGTTCTTCATCATGTTTACTGCAGGGTTGTGTACATTTACCGCTCTAATCGCTTTTCTAACTCATCAGTATCCAGATCATATGGCTGTTGTCGCGAAAACCGTAAGTTAATTACTTTCTTACAGTGATTCGTTTCGTTAAATCTAAACCATTTAGCAACTCTGTTGATTTTGCTCTCCTTAGGTTGTTGGTTGGCTATCCTTGCCAATAATTTATTTGTTGGACAAGCTAGAGACTCTTCTACCCTCCAGCCTTATTCAGATGCTATCTCGTGTGTGACTTGTGACTGGAGTGAGCACTCGCCGTTTTACGGAAATGTCACCCAGAAGATTGTGAATTGTATGTCGTTAACGTAATTATGTCATTGGTTCCCTGTTGAAAATTCCTGCTAGTGTATTCGAATTCATGTGACAGCCGTGAACATTAATTATCCGCATAGTAGTGCCTCACGTGCACAAATTTAAACTTCTTTTACGGTTAACAGTGTTTCGTAACAAGATGGTAGAATACTCTAAAGTACTAGTGCGAGTACGCATGGAACATTTCGCATAATATTGATACTTGAATAATTAAGGTTGTAAGTTTTGCACAATATATTTTTCTCGAATCAAGAAATCATTCTTCGTGAATGCAATCAACGTGGGACAGCTTGCCATTAAACAACCTCGAATTCGTATGCCATTCTTACAGTGACAGCTCTATCCTCATTATAGTAGGTATGTATTTTAATCAGGAAACAAACTTTGAGTATGTGCGTAAGATATACTTTGTTTCAATCTGTGCCGGGAGGTGCTCTAAGAGCTGTGTCACCATTGTGTAAGAATTATTGCAACGTAAGTGCGTTTTCAATCTTGAAGCGCTACAAACAATTGATCTCTGAATGATTAGCGTTTTGTGGTTTTTCTAGACCTCACTCTTGAAGGTGTAATTTATCATCTGTCCTCATTTTAAATATTATGAAGTCTTTAAAAATAGTTCAGCTTAGTTATAGTTGACACGGTGTTGGAACTCTAAAACGCCAGTTATTTCAACGTTTCAAGCCTGGCTTTTGACAAGGACTGCGGTGCGTACATATCTTGTACTAGTTGATTATTTTGCTACAAGCGTTTCAGTCAACATTCCTATTCATGGAATACCTAATTCAGGAATATACTGCTAAAATGGTAGCTCAATTACGGAAACATTAAAACTATTTATTTCTGTTCATCGTCTTAAAAAGGTGTGAATGGTAGGCAACACAGATCGCAAAGGAGTGCGTTTCCTAGAACAAATCCTTTGAAACAGCTAACCGCGTAAAAGTACTAACAGATGTAAGCGTTGTAGTATTTCCATTGGAACGGGTCTCCCAAAATTATTAATGGTTTAGAAAATAGTATGGTTATGTTAACTCATTCTAATTGTTTAAAATGTCTGTGTACATACAGCTACACACAGTTACTGAGAAATAAGAGTCTATCTAAGTAATACTCCTCGGGGTAAGAACGTTTGAAGTTACCTTAAGTGTGCCGTAGTTGCACATATACTTTTAATTGTTTTTATTACTATCTTACAATCAGCTAAAGTTTCAGTAGAAGCAGCAACTAATGTTAATTCCAATACCTTTTTCTATTTCTACGTAAAAAAGGGATATTATTTTAGGTGCTTCGAATAACTATTGATGCATTAGTTTACGTTAGCCTACGTTCTTCGGTCTGAAAAGATATTCTCAATTTTGGTGTATTGTAATTAACTTGGCAGTGAGGTCTGTTTCAATGATCCATTCTTGTATTTTTGAACAAATCTACAAGATTTATTAATAATAGGTTGATTGATATAGATCTTATATTCCTTATTGTAGTACTTAATTTTCCTAATCCAAGTAGCCATCTCATTGAATATCCTGTGGATATAGTAAGCATACCCAATGTCGAATCCTATTAATTCATTTGACTAATTACTGTTTTTGTTGTTTTCAAAGCCCTAAGATAGTAGTAAGAGATATACGCGCAGGTTTTTCATTATTCAGACTTCTTGAAATCGTAAGATTTTGAAAATTCCAGTGCGTATCGTCCACGAAGGATTTGGATGAATGGGCTGTGTTTGTTAAAGTACCTGCAGCAACCAGACTGATTTTGATTTACTAAATGCATTAAAGTATAGCTAACAATCACAAAATCTTACTCAAAACCATCGTCATTTTTTGTAGTTTGATTTTGTACAGACTTTGCAAAAGTATTTGAATTATTATAATTTTAGGGGATATTTAATTAATTCATCTTAGGAGAAGTTTAATTTTAGTACGCTCACCTAATATGACTTGATTAGTTTATAGTATTTACAGTACGTATAACAAAATATGCAGATTACGGAAAGATTTATGACTCTATTTTCTCTAAATGAAATCTTCAAAGAGTTATATTAGGTTTTGTTCTTGTATCGTTGTATCCTTAAGATTACTTTACTCTTGGATTGTCTGATATTTTTATTTCAAATGTACAACAAGATGTTGAATTGCTAAACATGGTAGTGGTAAATGGGTAAATATTCTTAAAATTAGTTCTATGTCAAAGGTTATCTAGTTATCTTGTTTGCAAAAGCTGAATTACTTTTTATGTCTGCCAAACCAATAACCAGCCCAAACCAAGCAGAGTACTATGGCTTGCAACATTTAAGATAAAAGAAGGAGCGGACTTTTCTCAAGATGTCACAAAGAAAAAAAGCAGGAAGCAATGTTAGATATCTTTAGATTTTGTTGAGTAATATTATGGTGAACTGTGATGACTAATCTCTGTCATCTTCTTTGAAAAACCCATACCCTTTCCTGATCACGAGCTGAAAAATTTCTTGCCTCTGGAATTTCTAATTTTTCAAATTCAAAATACGGCTTTGTAATAAATATATAAGAAATAGTATCCAAGCTCATGCATAATATGAAACACTGAATTACTTTCTGGGTTATAACATTCACGGTTTGTACTAAGTGGTTGGTGGTTACTACTTCATCACTTTGATACAACTTACTGTACCTAAGTAATAGAATACTTTCTACAATTAATTATTGGCAAAATAATAATACTATTCACTACTTGTTGCAGATATTGATTGAGTGTAGAGATGGTGTGAATGTGTATTAGTATCTAAAGGTATTTATTTGTATTATAATTTATATTTTGTTAGCTCTACAATAAACAATTATGTAAGTATAATTATATAATTGATTGCGCGGCTCGGATCTGATGCACAGTATAAAAAAGAAACGATCCAAGATTACAAAGTATATAAAGTATCAGTAAGATGATCCTGCGTTTACTTTACCATAAACTGAACTGACTAGTCATACTCATTGAGATGTAAATTGGGAATTATTGTTATTATCAATTAGTGTATTACGTATGAAAATATTATTACTTTGTTTCGTATGAATTACCTTTGTATGTGTAATAAATTGAATAAAAATAAGTTCATAAATGTTGTAGGAGATTAGATCTTTGTTGATACTTTGTTCAGACTACTTTATTTTTGCCCTCTTATACATAATCTTTTACTAATGCGAAATGGTTAAACTGAAAACCTTTAAACCCTTGAGTATTCCTACATACTAGTGACGCGTGCATAGGAGCATTTTTTATCCACCCAGCTTACAGTATCAATACAACACTGGTCATATCATTACATAATCGCGTGTAATTTTTGCTGGGAAAAACTACATAATATCAAAATATAAGGTGTACGACGTGTGAAAATTGTTGTTAACTTTGTGTTCCAGAAGGCGGTAATAGTCTAATTCGGTAGTCGCTATTACCTTTGTATTTACATGCAGGCAAAGGGAGCAATCGGTAAGAGCATCCTGTTTTTCATAGCTTACAACTTTCATCATTATGAGTTACTTCCAAAATAAAATAGATTGTAGGCACATCCTTATTCCTTAGGATGTAAAACTAGCAATACAACTTCCCTTCGATCACCCTAAAAACAGTTCATGCGAAATGCAATGATGATGGCTTTTGTAATATGTAATTATATCGGTTGAGTGAAAAGCTTTCTCAACTGCTTATAGTCACCTACCCACTTTGAAAGCTATGTATACAAGTCGTGGTAATATTACAATCACATATGTGAGGTTTCAAATTGAAAACTATATTCCTGCAAAAATGCTTTAAAAGAGATAAGGTAGAATTGAGCTGGTGAAAGTACCTACATATTACGTAGAAAGAATTGCAGCAACTGATTTAATGTGGGCAAAAGCTATTCATATTGTAGTATTAGAGTAGGGAAGTACCTACTATGTAGGAACTGGAAGACAGTTGTTGGTATTCTTGGTGTCGCTGGATGTTCGAGTGTTATTTCCTTGTGTCGAAAGTGTCCATAGTGGCTTCCCCTTTGTCACACAACGTTCACGGATGGCTCACGTATTCACCGAGACGGGTAGTGACATAGACAATTGAATAGATTCTCAGCCTGGGTAACTTGGTTATTATGATTTCATTGAGTTTGATGACTGGGGTATGCTGCAGGAGAGTTAGAAAGAAACATGTAGAAATCGTATTACATGAGTAGGTTTCGCATGTAACTATAGCACACATAGATGTTAAATTATATCAATCTACAGGGAGATGAGCAAAGTATGTATATGTAATAGGACTAGGGAAGACAGAACGAGCATATTTGATTTGACATTGTAAGTACTCATCTGCCTATGACTTTACATGTAGACCGTAAATGTTTGAGGATAATGAAAACGATTAGTATATAGTTGAGATGAGATCAAAGGGTTGAAAACTCATAAAAGCCGATAGAGGTTTGTGAGATGCAATCGTAATCATGCAAGAAGGAGGTTCGTCAGCTTGGCTTGACTTTACCCTTCAACACAACGTACATACCACTTGCTACGCCGGCATAATAATTATACAAAGTAGACACTGTACTATGCAATACTAAAAGAAACTGTGAAACAGAGACGAGAAGTAGCCCTACACATTCACTTTTCCCGTTGACTCTTCTCTCGAACATGTGAGTAGGCATTCGTGAGGAGTCCGTGTTCGTTGATCCAGTAAAGTTGGGCGTTTCTTCTGAAGCCCCGCCGAAATAGTGAGGAGCTTGCCGACAGACTCTGGCTCCGGTTAGAAAGGAAAGGCAAAATATCTCATTGCAAAGATACTACGTGGATGGCTGGATGAGTACAATGCAATACAACTTTATACAATGTTACAACATGGTCATGCTGATACTATAGATAGCCGTAGATTGTAGATCGGAGATACGATACATGGCCATGGTCCCGATCCTGGTCCTAGCTGCATATACGATTCCCACTAACTTTGTATTCAAGTCGAGGAAATGCTCATGACGAAAATTGACATGATGAACGTTGTCGCATGGAGTTGGAGCCTCTGGCTTCATCACGTCATATCACACTAACTAAGAGTCAGCCTAGACTGACAAAGACGTTTTGGACAGTCACCTTCCATCACTCTTCTCTCTGCAGCCGTAGCTCACACAAACCAAAACCGACGCCAAATCCAAATTCAAAGCCAAATTATGATCCACCTTGGCTTGAATTTTAATCTGAATTTCACTTACTGTCTCAATCTCATCATTAAAACCCATCACTACCATATTGTACTTGTTGTGAGCAGGTATTAATAACTTAATTATGTAAAATATAACCTGTCAAACTACCAACAATCCTCGCCATTTTATTGCTGGACAGTCACTTATATCTCAACCGCACTTCACTGCAAGCGACATCAATAGTGTTACCTTCAGACAATTCAATTTGAAATCAATTCAATGTACTCAATATGTACTTTCACCTTCTCTTCTTACGTCTCTTCCTTATTTTCTCCGGAATTCTTCAAGTGGCTAACACAACTTGGTGGTAAGTACACTTTTTATCAATCTGGTAGTAGTCTGACCATCTGCATGTCAAAAAATCTATCATTAAACTATTTGAAGTACTCAACTACCTACTAAGGAACGAGTAAACTCACTTTTAGGTACTTTGCCTTACGTTTTCCTGAAAGCTTTCACTGCGACGTAATACGAAACTTAAAAATATTTCCCAAACATGAAAAGTTATAGAATAAAAAAGAGACATTTTTCATTCTTGACATTTTCCACAAAGTACCCATCTAGTAAGCAAAAACATAGTCGTAAAGTCTATGGTTATGATAATGATAATTGAAATTGCAACAGCTAGGAAATGTCACGTTGATTACTTTCTCCATGCTTAAACGCAGGTACTTGAGTCAATTGGAAATCGAACCGAATTCGGATCCCAGAATATTCTGTGAATTAATCCCCAAAGCTTACAAGAGACAAAGACAGATCTGTTATAAATATTCGGACGTGATGGAAAGTGTGGCGGAAGGAATCCGTATTGCTATTTCGGAGTGTCAATTTCAATTTCATTCAAGTAAATGGAATTGCTCAACTTTCGATGATACTTCCGTTTTTGGGAAATATCTCGTCCGAGGTTCGATGTTGTTTTATATCATGTCTTTTGCAACCTTGACATCTTGACCATCGTCCCTTTGTGGTACATTGTGTTCTTTATAATTTGTAAATTATTTCTGGTATTTTCTTTCTTCAGGGGGAACGCGAGAATTATCATTTCTCAACGCCATTACAACGGCAAGTGCCATATTTACCGTGGCGAAAGACTGTGCTTCTGGTAAACTGTCTTGTGGGTGTTCTAGTGATATTTCGGTAATCATTTATTCTTCATCATATCCGTAAATTGTTTCACCATTTAAGCAAAATTCACGTCATGTAATTAGAAATTAACACCAACCTACATGAAGAACAAGTTGACTATTTATTTGTATTAATTATTTGAACGTTTACCACATCATATACAAAAGAGAAACTGAAAGAATTCTTCCTATCAGTGAATACCCCACAGACGTTTTATTTATGAGTACCTATTAGATTAACTTAAAGCGATGGTATTGAATTCCCATTTGATTTCAACATTTTAATTTCAAACAAAGATGAACGCAAAACGACTCAGGATACATTTAAAAGTTTGTT
>JAAXYX010004705.1:0-11958 GCA_036851915.1 Ptenothrix huangshanensis
TAGATTTTTCTGTTCGCTATTTACTTTAGCTGGGTGCAATAAAGCAACGGAGCTGTCAAGACACTTGAAGACAGTGACACAGGTTCGATGAGGAAAAACATACTTGGTGTTGGTGTTGGTACTTGGATTGGAATTGGAAGACATCGTACTTTGTCCTAGGAACGTCTGACGATGAGAAAAATCAGCTGGGGCTGGGATGCTGCGGAGGCATTTTCTATTCGCACGAGTGTAGTGTGGATCATACTGTAATCATGTAATTGCTTGAGAGATGCTCACTCACACTTCGACTTCACGTTCACTCTCCTCACTGCAGTTGCATACTGATCCATATCCTCTCATCCTCCACAATTTCTGTACTGACAGTTTACCTACGTTATATATGTACAAACTATAATCAACAAACTAGCCATGAACACGTAAAATCTAGTCGTAAAGAAGTCCAGCATAATCTCCATTGCATTGCCTTCTTTACCTCATGCACTGCCTTGGTCGACTTGAGCTGTGCTGTAAATTCAAAGCGTAATATACGTGTGATACGCAATGCTCAATTTCATCCATTGAAGAACGTGGGTTTCAGTTTCAGTTTGACAGGTGGGATTTGGCATTGATTGTGACTAAGGCTATGGCTATGGATATGGATATGGATATGGCAATGGCTATGGCTATGGCTTTGGCTTGAATTTGAATTTATATTGATTCAGCCTCATGCCTTTATCTTTATCTATTATAAGTATTTAATAAATCTCGTATAAAATGTAACATGGCAATAAGTAATATGTAATCTGTAAGATAATAATATTGAGAGTGTGTAAAGCGTAAGTGACAGGAGGCCTTTGTGTGTATCATTATTGCATATTAACATCGTATAATTAAAGATTCACTTCACTCATATTTCTACTTGTACACTACAGATAACAGACAGGACAGATGAGCATAGCATAGTAAAACATTATATTACATAACATGACATTACAACAAGACAAGACAAGACTAGACAAGCTATTGAATCTTGGAAATGGAGATGGAAACCTATAACTATTCGACTCTGTTCTGTTCAGTTCTATGAAACCATGCAAGTGTGACATGGTATTTGATTTGGTATTGGAGAGAATCGATTTGGAGCCAAAAAGCCAAGTAAATTTCCAATTTTATATCACACTTAGGTGCCAAAATTTTGCACTTAAGATTTAAAAGCCCCTTTAGTCCAATTCTGGTATGCTATTAGCCAAAAAGAAACAAAGATTTCTCACATGGCGACCATAACAATGATTTACCTTCAATTTTATAATGCCTGTCATTGCCACCAACACTGTCGACTGTCATATAATAATCTGAAATAGTCTCATATGATATGATATGATTATGAGCCCTTTATATGTAAAGTATGAGGGCAGTAGTATATTTTATTATTTTATACGACGCAGAGAAGATAATTGAATAAGCAGTCCTCTTCGTCTTCGTCTTTGACTTCTTCGTTGTGGCCATCGCGATCTTCATCTTCTTCGTCGTGGTCATCAGAGTCAGCAAAAGTCAAGCAATCTTATAAATTCTTATGGTTTTAATAGTTTCAATGTACGTAATATGACTTTTTGAATTTGTTGAAGACTCGTAAAGATACTTTGACTGCAGTTAGTGGTTTGTAGTGTTTGTCCTCAAAATGAAATGGGTCGTCAAATGTTTTATATGTTACATGTATTGTCATGAATGACTAATTTATTATTGAACACACATTGTTTGTATGTTTAAAGTGTGTACTTTACGTGTGGACTTGTCACAGTATATTTGGAATATCTGAACTTTTCGAAGCTCGCGTACGACGTAATAATACGAGAATACGAGCAATTTTTACATTTCATTATCAGACACCGAGGCAGAGGAAATAAACAACTACAAGTATGGTCAACGGAATTTGCCAAAATGTATAGATATATTTCTACCTAGTATCTATCATTCTTCTTCTTTGAATTTGCTCAGGTATTCAGAAAACAAATGTTGTCCAAGGACATCAGTAATCCATCACTTACCACAGGTACGTATGACATCTTTATTTCAACGATAAATTAGGTATTGGGGCATAAAAATTGGATTCACAAGAAGACACCACATAATATATTTCCACTTCTTTCACATGATCTGCCTTGCGTTGAATTGCATTACATTTACATTGCATTCCATGTCATTGCAAACACTCAAAAATCAAATAGAATACAATGCCACCACCACCGCCAAACTAACCACCAGCACCACATGGTAACTACAAAAGTCTTATCTTACTCTGTGTGTTATTATTATTATGATATTTTTGAACAAAAAATCACTTCTGAAAATTGAGTGAGCAATATTTTATTTAATTTCATCATAATCATTCATACTCGTCGTAGTAGACTTGGATTTCAATTTTTTTTGTAGTCCGTTTTTCAACACAGCCATGCACACTTACCACTTTCCATTTCATCCATAATCCATGCAATTTTACGATTTTCTCTTACGCCTATTAAAATATTTTTTCCAATGATTCACCTCATATCAGTCCTTCGCAGTTGGGTCTTGTCTTACCGTACCGTCATCACATCCTTCGTTTTCGTTGTCGTTGTCGTTGTCGATGTCGTTTTCGTTCTCATGTTCGTTTTACAAGACAACAATAAAGAAAAGAAAAAAAGTGCAGTGTTCAGTATTATTATTATTATTAGTATAGGCTGTAGATTGTGGACTGTGGACCTAGAAAGAAAGATATCCTTTTACTTTCATTTAACTTGACTTGACTTTTTTTCTTCCTTTAAACTTACAGAATGGTAAAAAAATTAGATGCCATATTAATTTAGTCAAATGTGTGGCTGATTTTCTAGTAAGCCTTGCTGGCACATTTTTGCACCTCACTATAATTATGATGAATGCATTTTAATTTGCATGTAACACGTATTATAAACGCGCTATAAAATAAAGCCTAGGCTTTCAAGCCTATATACATATAATTCTTTGCTCTCTAATTTGAAGTCGTTGAGTTCTGACTTGATTGTTGATTTGATGGAGGAGAACGAGAAGTAGCTGAGAAGCTGACTGGAGATGCCAAAACAAAGCCACAGACAAAGCCATAGCCATAGTCAAATCAAAGCCAAAGCCAAAGCCAAAACGTCAAAATGAAACCAAACGAAATTAGAAATGAAAAATTTCATATACATACCTGCTGAAGACGTTTTATACCTATTATAAGGTTTGAGGCATGACGTATGAGGTATGAAGTATGGATGGGGCTAGGCACGTGGGAAATTTATAAATTAGTCCCTACAAATTCATCACGGTGAGAAAAAAGATACAGAGAGTATTTAATTTTAATAACATACTGTAGCACAACGAGATACCGTGGTTTTCTAGACCATTATTTCAGAAATCACGATATGCACATTGTCCGATTATACGTATTGTTGAACGTGCGAGTAATTAACGGAACATAAATGTTAATGACTTTTGCAGCAATTTTTATGCAACTCTCATGCATTATGAATATATACTCAGAAAACAGAAGACATACAGATCCTTGCGCTTCGTCTACTGTCCTCTTCTCTTGTATGATCATGTTCTATTGTGCTGTATCGTATTGTATCGTATTGTATTTTCTAAGGGGTTATGTCATGTCAGTAAAGTTGAGTTAGTGATGTTGATGTTGGGTTATGAACTTATGTAACGTAGGAACATAACCTTACCCATAAGGTTCAGACAAGTACTTACATATGTATGTACCCACTAGTCTTACTGGTCTAATAGATTTCTGAACAAGTCCGCAGCATGACAAGTCATGAATCAGTTGATGATGCACATTACCCATGTGTCATAAGGCTCACGAGCGATCAATCAAAGAACGCATAATGATCATCATCCAAGAATCATATAAACTGTCTTTATCTTTATGAGTATAAACATTAGCAACTCTTACTACCCATTTTTCCTATGTAGGTACGTGTTTATTTCAAGAGCCCAACATATCATTTTCCATAATAATTATTATTGTTATTTAATTGAAATTTCCTGCACAATTTTATTGTGACTTGATGAGATAAAATTGTTCGAAATTCAAATTCCCAATTTCATTGTCTGCATTTCTTGAAAAATTTCCCACACGAATACCAATGCACAACTCCTTGTATCTGTATGTGTGTACCTACCTATGAATATGTTATTCACATTATGCCGGTTGGATGCAGTAGGTAGGTAAAGTCTCAAAGTAGTAGGATAGGATGAATGATGCAAAAAAAAACAAACAGCAATAGCCATATAGAATACAGGTAAAAAACTCAAAGATAAAAGATATTCGCTTGAAAACACATGTCTACAGCTTAACTATTACAAAATAAACATGTAAGCAATAGACACACACTCACGCAGCCCACAATACATATTTATCCATGTACCTACACTACACTACACATCACAATATTTCCAACTCCAACCCATCAGTTAAAGAAAAAAACAAATTGAGCTTCAGTGCAATCCTAGGCATGTGCTATGCAAACAATTGATGAAGAGCGTGAGACTTTATTACCAGCATCAACATCAGCATCAGCACCAGAACTAGAACCAGAACCAGAACCAGCAGCAGTCAAGCTTTGTTCTTTTGTTCTTTAATGTCTTCCCTCTTTTGGGTAAAGAGTCAAGATTTTTACACTCGATTAACTAACTCACTGACACTTACTTCTCTTTGGTGTTGTTTTGTACCAATTCTCGAGTCTTGAAAGGTAAAAGTGTATATTTGGCTCCAGATTATGATGTGGTAGGAAACTGCTTGACGTGACTTCCGTTACTCCCCTTCAATTCCATTCCATTCCATTCCAATCCAATCCAAACCAATCCCAAGACAATGACATACATACCTAGACACTAGAGACCTACTGTATGTCTACATCTCTACATAAGGTTATACAGAGAGTAGAATAATAGAAAGTGTTATCTCAGAACCGGACAGCAAGCAGGTATTTACATACACGTATACCAACATACCTAAAATTAATATACATGAGCAAATTTAAAATCTGCACGGTTAAATTGACTGCCTATTATCCCCATTATATACCCACAGACACACATTTATATCTACACCGGTTTCGTCCTTTTGCACTAACTCTGAACCGAGTACTCACAATCATAATTATAATCAGCTCAATATCATTGTATGTCACAAATACCCTCACTCTTGCATTCTAAAGTTGCAAATTGTAAATGGTAGGTAAATAGTGAATTGCAATGCAATCTAATGTAAGGTAATGCAGTATAATGGAATGTAATGACGAACATGATGTTTTCTTGTGTGGGATTAATTCAGCAGTCAAATGCTTGTCAAGTTCGAAATAATCGGCATTTTCAACGAAATTTTTTTAGCATACATTTTCTACAATCTAGAACAGTACAGATATTGAGATACAACTGCACAATAATTTCGACAATTTTTTATCTTATCTTCTCTGACAATTTTTGGCACATGCATAAAAAAAATAAAAACTTTGCAACCTCGTCATAATCTTCTCATGTTCATCGTTCGTGTTTTTATCATGAAAGTAAAAGCCATAAAATAAGTCCGATTTGGCAAAAAAACGATCATTTGAAAGTTCAGAAGGAACAAAAAAAAGAAGTAAAAAAGCAAAACCTCGTGGCCATAGACATAAGACAGCCCATCAATACATGAATACATACCGACTCCTTGTTCATACCGACATGATATATACGATATGACATGATACCATATTGCACAGACAAACATGACATTCCAAAGCGTACCAAACCATCGATCAACTCTTTCACCTTTCGCATTAAAGATGAAGAAATAATGACAAATCATCACTCAGTCATTCAGTAATTCATTCCATTCAAAAGTTGTTCATAAAAAGCCAAATTTATATTTTCTTCTAGAAAGGGAGAAAAATCATAAATGATTAAAATGGAAATGAAAGCAATTATGATTTTTTTTAATACACCATGAATCGAAGGATTAAATGAACTAAATGATCAAAACAAGATACCGTCATGACGTTTCCAAGTACGAGTTACACACTTATACTCAAACTTGAGATAATAGCATGTAAGTTACAGTGTACATAATGTAACGATAACTGCATTTTCTATTACATCAAATCAAATTTTTGTTTGCATAAACTACTCACCGCTCCGTACAGAAACACACTAAAAATCAAATACTGATGAAGATGGTCGATGGATCATAAGCATTAGGATCCGTATAGATCTATATATAATTGCAGTGATTTTGGTTTTAGGCATTCTCCTCTTCAATTCAACTCAATTCACTGTGGGTATACAAAAGAATAAATTATCATACTGTTGCCCAAAACCGAGTGAAACATAGAAAGATATTTTGTACTTCTTACTGTAAAAATTATTACATACGTATGTCATGGGCACCCAGCCAAAGTTGCTTCACTTTATTGAAGACGATTGAAAAGAATTTGCGAGTCAGTTTAACCGTAAATTTGTCACAATGAAAGCAAAAAGTACTTTTTTGACTGCAGAACAACAACTCGATGACCAGATGTGAGATTAAGTTGAAATGAAGAAAATATAATGGTTTACCTGTTCGTATGTACGCTCCTGAGTACTAATACATTCCTACACCCATACATATAACTACAGAATAGAACTAGTCAAGTGGAAAGAGAACGAGAGAGACAGTTTAACAGTTTATATGATACTCAATACTACGAGCGATATGCTATTACAGTCTTTCAGTAGAAGAACGAGAACGAAAACGAAAACCAAGGCGAAGACGAAGACGAAGACGAATACCAAGTCGAAGACGCACACGCGTCAAAGTTACCCTTTAAGTTGGCACAAACTGATTTTGACAATTGTGATAAAAAACAGATATCGCCGCCACTCTGCTGCAAGGTTGAACGGTTACTGTGCAATTCCATGTCAATTCTCTCTCATTTACAATCTACATAATTCTTTTTCAGATAAAAGTCGTCAACTAATTCAATTATATGGAATATTCAAAATATCATGGTTTGGTTTGCTCACAGTCGCTGAATATTGAACTATTGTTATGGTCGTTACAATTCGTACACGTCGTAAGTCGTGGTCATAAGTCGCAAGTCGCAAGTATTTGTTGTAGGTTGGCGTATGCACCATGACATACCATGGTAAGGTAAGGTAGGTAGGCATCCATCATGACATGTCCTATCTATTAACTACACGGTAAAAACCGATCATCTTCTTCTACTTTTTACAAATGTGTATATCCCTTACTCATCGCTGATTCTCTGAGCTCAAAGTCGAGTAAGAGATAAGTAAGGGATTAAAATAAGATGGTATTTTGGAGAGTGTACAACTTCACTTCGTCCAAGTCAATGAAGTCAAACGGCCAAATGGGCGATAAGACAAACTTGAAGTATCTGTAGTACCTATACTTACTTTTGCGTCCCATGCCATTTCAAGAATTCAAGATACTAAAATTCCTTTGAAAAAACTTTTTGACTTTTGAAATATTCAAAATGAAATATAAATTGTAAATAAACATTCCTTTGTCTGCTTGCTTTTGCTTTGGCTTGGCTTGGTTTGGCTTGGCTTGGTTTGGCTTGGCTTGGTTTGGCTTGGCTCAGCTTGGCTTGGCTTGACTTGGCTTTGGCTTTGGATTTTGCGTTTACCTTTGCCAATGCCTTGCCATTGCATAGCCTTATATCCTTGTCCCTTTGACATCGGCATGCAGCTATAATTATGTGAAGCCAAGTAAAAAGTATACCAGTCAAAACGCACATCATTTCCCAGCATGTAGCATTTACCTGTACTGCTGAACAATTTGTGTGGTTTCTTTTTATCAAGTCGTCATCTGCATCTTGGGTTTCTTCTTCGTATCTCTTCTTCTACGTTGCTCTATAACCTACCCTTTTAGGCGATACCAACTTACTTGCTTACTTAGAGTAGCCAAAACCAATGCAAAGGTGGACACTCGAGAGTAAAAATGCTGTTTAATTGAGCATCTCGTATCTGACTTGGAGTTGCTGATGCTGGCCAAGGCATTAAGTAAGCAGACGATGACTTGGACTCACATATGACTGTGACAGTCCTGCGATGTGTCGCCTCTAACTTGTTAAAAACCAACAAATGAGTTACCAATCATTTGGGCAAATGCACTGCTGTAATTTAAGTAAAGTAACCACTACACGAGAGAGAATTTCCAACTTCCTATCCTTTTCAGTTCGAACACCAAATTATCGTCAAAACATGATGGATTTTAGATCGAATGAAGAAAATGGAAGAGAAACTGTTGGGATGCCCACAGCCAAAGCATTAGCATTAGCATCAACAGCAGCATCAACATCAATACTCACTGACTGCATTAGCCGGTTTCATTTAATTCCCATTTCCACAAATGAACAGATGATCAGAGAGCAAATGAGGATCTTGTGTGAATTAAATATAAATATGAGGATCAGGAAGTTAGTTTTTTATGAACAAAAATATTGCATATGGATGTTCAGTAATTTGGATCATGGGCACTCATTTGCAATCTACTTACCATTAGCCATTATCCTATCATGACATTCCGATTGATTCATATTTTGTGACTTTGCCCACTTAATCTTTTACCTCAAATTAGACATGTATGTGTGTGCTCTGCTCGTGTACCTACATGTGTAGAGTGTACCTTTACGTACGGTTTAATGATCTAAAAACGACTAGGGACTGTGTGCGAAAGTGTGGCTAAACAAAGGTCCTTAGGTAAGTAGACAGTCTTATCGCACCGGCTGACAAGTTTGTGAATTAGTGACTTGTGAGTATGTGTAAGTATGTGAGTAGGTATTTTCCCCATGTATTTTATGACCATTATTAAAATCTTTGACGTCCTATTTGAAGATTATGATGAAGAGTACGATTGTCCACTGTTGTTTCTGTCCACCACGGCCAAAACTTGAGGCTGTGATCTTCCTTTCAGTTTGTATAAAAGCTCGGTAAGATGGTTCAAGTTTATCATTCAGTCCTCTGCCTTCCAATCAGTAACAAATACAAACAGTTTCAAGAACTTCCAAATTCAATCCATTACAATGTTGAAAATTGTGAGTCAAATTTTACATTTCATTTCCATTTCAATTCCATATGAAAAAATATTATTCAAATTTCAATTTTGTAGAAAGTGAAAAGAGGCAAATTTTCAAAAAATAACAAAACGATTTAAAAAGTCAAAAAACAGCTTCAAAACGTTTTACAAAAATTTTCTTTTCTCAGAATCACTCGTAGTATCCCAGTTCATGATTCCAGTGCTTACGGAACATGATTGGGGATCATAGAACTTGAAAAATTGAGACCCTTGAAACTTAATTTGAAACAATTGCTCTGAATACAGGTACTTGTAGCAGCTACTTTGGCTGTCGCATTGGCAGTTCCTCAATATCCAGACTCTGTCGGCAACCCCGGCAGTGGCTATGGAAGTCCTGGACGTGGAAGTGGCAAGGACGGTAACATCGGATTTAGAGCTACAGGTCCCATTGAATCCGATCCTAATCTCCAACTCGAGAATGAAGGAGCTAACCTCCCCAGTGACATCGTTGACCAGCAGCTTTTGGACCGTGTTGTGGATGCTCTCAGTGAAGAATTAGCCCAACAAGAAGCTGCTCGTCGTGCTGCTAGCGGTGCCTATGGAGCCCCTGTTCCAGGATATGGCCCACCAAGCAGCGGATACGGTGCACCCTTAGGAGCTGGTGGTGCTGGAGGAAACGGTGTTGCTGGACCCGGATCAAGCAACGGTCGCATCTCCCTCCTCATCCCCCCAGACCCACTCAAGGCCAAGCTCATCGCTAACTACATCCAACGTGGAGCTGCTCCTTACACCGGAAGTGCCAACGGTAACGCCAACGGCGGTTACAATGGCAACTCCCGCCGTGGAGGTTACTAAGAGGTTTACACTACACTATACTTTCATATTTCAAAATTCCTACAGTCTTATTAGACTGCTTATATAGGACATAGCTATAGCATCAAACAAAACATTTCCAAATTAGAACACGACTTGCAAATTCACTTTTTTTCAATCTGAATCTTTAGTTATCATTTCAAATTTTCATTTCTACTTCCCCAACGAATAAGTATAATTAGGAATAAAACTACTGATTAGGAACACTAGCTAAATTGAATTTAAAATCAGGAATGAAATTAGAACTTGAATTAGGCTCTATTCTAGAACACTAAATCTACATTTAAATTTTTACTTCATCTATCTATATCTATAGCTCATAGCAATAAGTTTAGCACTCAAAGGTACAGGTAAAACCACAAGAGGTATTTGCCTTGTAACCAATCAATGACCAATTTCCTCTCTCACTCTCGTCCTCGTCCTCTCTCAACCTCTCATTCATTCTCGACTAGGTAGATTTTTTCATTTTCATTTTCATCTTCACTCTCAATTTCAATTTGAATTATCCAATTAGTTCAATTAGGACCACAAAATGTTCAATCTAATTTTATGAAACTTATGATTAATCTAGTCAAACTAAATTTAGCAAGCTATGCCATACAAAGGGCAATCGTTCATTAATCTGAGTACGTCACGTGATTATATCAAAGTATCGTAATAATTAATATTATTTGCAGTATTTTTTTATTATGTAATTCAAAATTAATATGCAAAACAAAAACAAAAACAATATTATTTGATTATTACTTATATATTATAATATATAATATTATATATAAACTCACTTATAAATACTATACTGTATTTACTGTGTGTGACCACCAGTCTTTGTCAAAATCAGTGAAAGAGAATAAAATTTTACGGTTAAGATTTAAAAATATATCATTGTCTTACTGTCTACTTCTTAATGTGGTCTTACCAGTACCCACTTCTTCGACTCGAATTTTACAGTTGCAAAAAAGGTACAAGATAAATACCAATCTATTAATCATTTTTCTCACTTGTTTTCAACATTATGAAAATGACCGTGCAATAGTGTACAGAAAGCGACAGTCAAGTCAAGAATCAGTCAACACACAGGCAGAGACAGGGACAAAGACAACTTACTACTTATTAGTTACTTACGATTACGATTACGGCTACTATTAGTTGAGTGTATTTGCAAAATAAATTGATTCTTAAGGAAAATTCATGCATCAACTACACCTCTTGTGTGTACTGGTAGGTTTTCTTCCCAACGGTCGAGTCTCGTTTCGTATCGTCTCGCCCTCGTCTATCCCACTGTACAATACAACTCTCCTCGATGTCATAAACTTGCTTCATCAGCGTAGTACAATCAAAACTTGAAAACTACTGCTCTGATGCAATGCAATTGCCAATTTCAAGAGTCTTTGAAAATTTAATTTATGATTTTTAATGCTAGAATAAGTAAACATCTTTTTTTTTCTTCCTATCTTATTTCATTTATTCCTATTCCCATCATGTAGCTTGTATCTTTATCTGTACTCTGTACAAAGTTGCCACTCATACTCATAAGAGAGCGAATGAGTAGCTCATTATTTATACAAAAAGCTACTTGTCTACAGGCTTAAAGATTTTTAATTTTGACCGACTCAGACTCTTTGTCATTAAAGTGAGTTACAGACGAAATCCTATAGACACGTCGTACAAAGTTACAAACGAAGTCGATAGGCAACAGTGCCACTTGTATTTGCACTTGTACTATACTGCATCAGTGTTTTAGCTGGTGCTGGTATGTGTTGCAACATAGTATTTTATTTAATTAATTCAAACATCAACTCGAACACATCCAGGGAATGAATTTAATACTTCCGTATGTATACGACCATTGCCATCGCTTTCGCCGTTCCGATGCCCATTGCCCACAGCTCTTGCGAAGGCACCGCAACACTGAAGTGAAGACAGACATTTTGTAATAACAACAGTCACAATCCTATACTGTTATAGGATTGTGGTTAGTGTAGGATATGTTTCTGTTCTGGTGTCAAGCTTATTCAAATTGAAGGTATGTCATTCATTATTATTAT
>JAAXYX010004706.1:0-11958 GCA_036851915.1 Ptenothrix huangshanensis
CAGCGTTCTCTGTCGATTGAACATATGTATGTATGTACTATTTCATAGGCCAATCGATTTCCGTAGGCAAAGTATTATCTTATTTCTCCTCTTTTAAGTGGAAGCAAGCAATTGCGAATGCAAAATCCTCTTCCAATACGAACTTCTCAGCTACATCATCATTGTAATATTATGAATACTTAAGCCGGATATAATTAGCTAACAAAAAGTCTGTTCTAAAAATAACATGCTTCAAATATTTTGAATATTTTGAAACTTTGTGTGGATTTTAATGAAAAAGCTATTCGATCGCATTGAAGAATACTTTACTTTCGAGTTTCCGAACCCACATTGGTATTCTTCTTCAAAGAAGACAAAATTAGGAATGCGAGAATGTAGTTCGAAGGATTTGCACAATTATGTGAAGATTTTCTCATACTCCAATCTCCACAAACCCCAGCCCACAAAAATTACACATAGAGGAAGAATGTACGAGAAAATTCCAACTATTCCCTCGACTAATCGCAAGTTACAAATATGAGAATAAATTTAAGGGTTTATTCATTACAAATTCAGCGGTCTACGACTTACTTTCGCTTCCCTGAATCTAGTGGACTACGGAAGGAACAAACGAATTTATTGGAGTATGTTTGGGATCATATTAGTAGACCTGAGTATTGAGTATAGGCAGTCTGACACACAAGTAGAAAGTACGAGGACAGAAATTAACTTTGACCAACTATTCCTCTGAATCATAGTTTTGCTTTGTGGTCAGAGTATAACGAATTTCTATCATAATTTGAAAGGTGTATATTTTCTCTGGACTGATAACTTTTCCAATATTAAACTCCTATGAAAGATTCGGTCAGATATTGATACGAGTTTAAGCTATTACTAAGGACTGATGCACTGAACTGAAATGACAGTATTCAGCCTCAAGCGCACCAGTAATCTCTATTCTTATAGAGGCATGTGCAACGACAGGGACAGAGAGTATACGTTGAGTCCAGATAACAACCGAAGTAGATTTGATTTGAACTTCATGACACTTACTTAGATATAGACCAATTTGGCTCAAAGCCATTTTTCCTATGGTCTCCCATATGATGTGTATTATATGTATACATACCTACGTTTCATTCCTGCAGCGTGCTGTTTTGAAAACATAGTGAATAATAAACGATACCCGTACTAATACAGTAGATACGCAAGCAAAGCTCAATAGTGTCGGTCTACATCAAAGGTTATGCATGCTAATTCAAAATAAACTAATCGCAAGTATCCTGCCATATTTAAACCAAAGTGACATAGTCGTAATGAGAAAACTAATATAAACGTACATTACATTAATAGAACTTTAGGTCGTGTATCATTTTCGAGGTTTTAAAGCTGTTTGTAACGATTATTAAAACATCTATCTATTATCCAGACATGTTATCAGTGTTATATAAAGTTTCTAAACATCGGCCACCTACTAGTATGGTAGAGATGTGCCGTATTTCGAATTGGAAATACGGTTTTCGTAGGCACACACGTACATAATATGTGGTGAACGTGATGATTTAACGCTGTATAATAGAAATTTTAGAAGGCTTTTGGAAGGATTGGGCAGTATGTTCTGATGTAAACCCCGCTGTAAACGCTTCACGTCTAACTCAGACAGAGCGAGTAATATAATAATTTTTCTTCTATAAGATATTGTTTCAATTTCTTGTTGCTGTCTGTCGTCGCCGGTTCCCTTTATTCCGAAATGGATTTTCACAAGAGTTGTTCAGCCAAGGATTCATAAAAAAGGAAAAACATTTAGACGGTTCACTGCACTGTACTTCTCAGAATGCAAGTGTATAGACACACGTATCTACTTACTCGGCTGTGGGTATGTATAAACTGCGGCATTTGTTGTTTATTCGGTTAGTTATAGTCAGTGTATGGTAAAAGTGCTATCTATTACAAGCTCGGTTTCTGTGTTAGAGGGTTTTACAGCTTTAATAACATCTTATGCTTTTACTATAAATACTTATACTTTGGCATGTGAACGACGTCTTTCCTGGATTCGCAAGCAGTTGAAGCATGTGAACACAGAAAAATGTATAATTTTCCAAATTAATTTGGGACTGGACCACATCACGAGCATAATCTCGGATTGTCTTCAAATCTTGGCATTTCATATCGAGTAGTGGCATGGTTCCTACCACGACAAAGATCCACGCTTCCAACTCCAACAAAGATGCAATGAGTCGTTGTAAATCTACTACTCTTTCATTGACTTTCTCATCTTTCATGTATGCAGTCCTCTCGCTTGCACAAGCTAAGTTGCTTGAGCTCCAGTAACTTGGATTTAGTGGTTTTACAAGGAGAGCTTATGTCCAGCAAATATGTATTTGTTAGAAAGACAAGATACTTCTATCATGCCCAACTGTTTCTATAGCTAGATGCATTCTTGTTAGTTGTACACATGAATCATCTACTAACTACTACTACTACTACTGCACTATAATAAAAGCTAACAATAAAATTGCACATGCACGTAATACGTGAATGTTAGCCAAGTACTCTTGAGCAAGTACAGTGATTAACTAACAAATCAAACATCATCGTCGGAGTCAGTCGACGGTGCGCCGAGTGTCACTTTACTTTTCTGGCGGATCTGGATGCACAAGCAAGCAAAGGATGAAGCAAAAGTAAACAATCAAATTTAAATCACTTATGTAGGTATTTCCAGTTGAAAACCCCTGCAAGAGTGTGTGAATACATGTATTCAATCTTACCTGCACAAAGGGACAGAATGCGCACATGAACTCAGGGAGATTCCACTTTTGCAAGAGCGCTGCTTGGAATTGAAAAGGTATTGCAAATAGACCTAGAAACAAAGTAGTAATATATCATCACCATCAGTCCATGAATCATTTGCTCCAAATCGTAAATTTAATGAGCTGGTTTCAACAATGGCCCTTATATAGTATAATGATGATTCATAACTATACTCACAGACTTTGATGTTATTTTTAGCTTACCAATGATAATGTCTGCAAGTGCAAGATTGGCAATAAACATGTTAGTCACAGTACGCATTCGGCGGGAAACCTGCACAGAAAATAATTAGAATGTATGGTAAAAACGTGAGACAGGCAATAAAAAATATTTATTCCATCATGGAGAAACAAAAGTTGTCTCTTACACATTTTTTTAATAATAAACCTTCATATATTGTTACACCTGCACCAAAAACTATGACCTTTATGTACAGTTGACAACTCATACACATATAGGTATACAAGCACAAGCACTTTTCCTCTTTAATGGAAACTGTTTCTGCGTTTTCAACCAAGGTTGGAAAAGCTTACCTTTGGAATGCAATTAATATGTAGTTGTACAAGATGCAAAAGTTAATATCTTCTGAAAAATCTCATAACGTTACCAAACGGTATTAAATTTTGCACCTTCCTCGACGATATAATAAATATATCTAGGCAAGTGAAGTGAAGCTGCGCGGGTGTAGGTGTGCTTAAATTAAAGCCTGGTGAATTAATAGGTAGTATGTATACATTCTCCTCCAAATCTGGCGATTAATTTAGCTAGAGTTGATTGCGGGAACACACCCTTTGATATATTGAACCATGCAAATGCTGCATGAATTGTAAACAATTTTATACAGAACATACTTATACAGGAACTAATTTATTACCGAAAGTTATATAGCACACACATAATTCCTACCTAAGCCATGGTTCGTAGAAGGGGTTAACAACTTGCTTTTATAATGTAACAAAGTAACAAATCTCCATTTAAAATTGGTTGACCCAAATGTCGAACTCCTAGGTCAAGTTGGCATTCAGATACCTGCAGGTGCGTTATGGTGACTTTTAACCTGTTTGTCACGACTTTAATTTGCGTATAATGTTCAACACAGCCGACAAATTACAACTCTCATCTTTGTTTTAAGCCATGATTGTGTTGCTCTATGCAACCATCGAAACCGAAATATTTAATGAATTTTACAAAAACGACTTCGACATTTTTCTCATGACTTTCACCGTTGAACTAGCGCACTGAATTATGGGGCAAAGAGTGAATGTAAGTGCTTTCCTTGGCATCTAAATCGAAAAATAACGTTTTTTGGACGAAACTTTTGAACGTTCTGACGAGTGTTATGCGATTCAAGAAACCACTTCTTGCCTTCTCGCACTACTCAAGATTGTACTAATGCACCGGAGAACATACAATTAACAGAGCCTACATACTATTCTCATTCAACCTACGCCCATGTTCTCTTGAACTTCTCGCTGGTTTATTGTAGACAGTCTTACCCTTTCCCTCCATAACTTCATCCATAAGAATTTATTAGCTCGTCTGGCCTAGACGCTTTCTCTAACGATCACCAGAATGAATCTGAATCTATCAGTGAAAGTCCCTACTTGCTGGTCTGTGTTAGCCATCTACTCTACTCAAGAGATGAGTTTTCACCCAAAAGTTTATTCTAGAAGACTACTGTTCAAACTGAAATCAGTGACTAGTGTGTCAGTTGGAGTGGAAGTGAGAGTGTTCTACAATAATAAACCGTATGCCTCGCAATTCTATAATTATTGCTAACTTTACAGAGGTGGAGCGAACTTAAGCAAAACAACGAATGGCATAAAAATCGATTAAAATTTCATTGACTGCTACAACTATATGTCGCTAGTCAGTTTATATTCCGATTAAATGGAACAGTAGGTTACTAGTCGTAGCAGGATTAGTTTTTCCAGCTGGGTACAAAATGACAAATGCTTGTATCTCTTGGCGTGACTAGTTTACGATAGCTTAGATGTTTAAGTTCGAAAGTAAATGCCAGTGTTATCTCCCATCTATTTACGTTCCCCCCTTGTTTCTACCACGTAGATTATAAAGCTACTTAAATTACTTCAGGTTTAATCACATTATATTTTGCAAATTACTGCAAACGCAATATTGTTTAATTATACTTACTAGAGACTTGAAATAGCGCCAGTTTTTATGCACCCCGATCTTACTCGTCGAGTCGTCTGTCGCTAGGTTCTCAAGTCAAGCTGAATGGACCCGGGCCCCTACCCGAAAACCTTAAGTATCTATACCAGCCCAAGTATCAGCATCTTCTGCCGCTTTTAAATTAGTTCACATTTTATTATACTTCTGGCCCAAAGCGAACTTTAAGTTTTAGGATACCAGCGCAATTCAATTGTAGACAACGGAGGTAATACCGGTTTTCATTCTGCTGTGGGGCTTCTCAATTTAATTGTCGGTTGGATGTAAATCAACAAGTTTGTGTGGTTAACAGTAACAAAGCCTAATTTTTTGGGCTGAAACTGTTGTCACAGGTGTACTTTATTTGTTTGTTGTTTTATGATCCATGACTTGAAATCACAGTCGCCCACGATTATTCTTGGAACTGAAGTCGAGTTCTTTGGCTAATGATAAGTATTCATTATGGTAATTACAAAGTCTTCCTTGGATGATGCAGTCATTGCTTTGAGAAGTTTTTGTCTTTCCGCTGTCCGTTCCTAATTTAGAATGAGTGTCTAAAATTAAGGGAAAGCCAAAACTCTACTGCAACCGCGATCGTGATATCTCGAAAGAACTCTACTTTCGTAGACAGAATGTTAGCTCGAGAGCCTGAATAAGTTTGGCACTCACTCCTTGAATTCTACTTACACAATTTGAAGGACTCAAATCAATCCCTGTAGCTAGTGTAATCCTTTGCAAGATTAACTAGCATCAATACCATGCCAAAATGGATGTTGTAAGTTGCCTTGGCCTTGACAGCTTGAGGTTCTAAAACTGAGTAGAGATTCGACTAAGCTAATAAAGCCAGAAGTGTAAAGCTGGTACCTACTTACTTTGCCTCCGTGGCTGTCAAGAAATCGAAATTCCACATTTATCCATTTCTCAACGCCGTATCGTCACTGAACATGCAATTCTTATTCATCATTTTTTGTGTTACAACAGAGCTATGGATCCGGCACCTACATACATACATGGCTTCATTCACAATTGCTACCTCGGAATGTGGATGTAGTCATTTTTTTTCGATTGTACCCACCGAGACACTCCCAAGCATCTATTTCCTGGTAGAAACTTCTATCCATGTAACCAGGATGCAAGCTTTTCCGTTCGTATCTCGTTTTGAATTGAACAAGAGCTTATCTGTTGTAGCGTAGTTTGTTAATGAGACAAAGATTATAATCCATGGTATTTCAATACCACCGTTGCAATCGCTATGAGAGACGACGTACCTACTTGTGTCTGAGTTACAATAAATGTCGACCAGTAGTTCATTGAATGCGAGTCCATTCCCATTATCATGTAAATCCTGCAAAGTTTTTGGTTTTGGTTTGGGCTTGGACAAATGTACCAGGCAAACATTGATTTACTGAGGCAAAGAACTTTATTTTCGGAGATCCTAAGTATGGTAGTAAGCTAAAAGGCCCAAACTTTTATAAGCCGCAAGATCATCACAGACCAGAACCAGATCACACAATTCAAAGACGGGGAAAAAGTGCAAAGAGCAACTTAGGTTTTATTTCCCTAGCAACTAGAATTGAATGATAATGATAAAAACGAGGAGGATGAGACGTAAGGTTTCCTCCTACAATTCTAATGTTAGTTTCCCCACTCTCTCCGGTTACTACAGTAGTGTCTATGGAATAAATGCATTGTAATGTAGCGCTAGTACGCTGACAACTTAAAAAATGGGCTCTTGTTATTCTTCTACCAGTCCAAAATCAGATTCCTTATTTTCCTTGTTCTTTACTTTATTGAGTATGCAGTGAATACAACCTGGTTTAGGATGCCAAATAATTTATTCTCGTCTCTCATAACTTTAATTATACGATTTTGTAATCCCGATAACTACATGGCGTAATGTATTTTGTACGAAGGAGATGAACTCGTTTGGCTTATGCAAAACACTGACTTTGTATAATATATGCAAAACAGTCTATTGAATTCGGTGTTCAAAATCTGCATGGATTTAGAGAACGCAGTTTAAATATATAATATTACATACTTATATATTGCATATTTAAAATATGCAATACTGAACAGTAACTAAGAGGTCTTCCAACCATCACCACTATCATTTCTTTCCGGTAATTTAATGACAGGAACGTGGATTCTAGAACGATACCAGTATAACGAGTATTAATGGTAGAACTCTTTCAATTTCCTTGTCGTACGATAAATCGATGTCTGTATCCAATTTTACACAAGTCCCTGCAATCCCATCCAGATCGTATAAGAGTTATTTTATTGCTCTCATTCCTGCGCCAAATTCCATTCTTCGCCAGATATTCCCTAGTTAATGAAGGTCAGTTCAAAGTTATGAAGCATGTTATGCAGCCACATTATTATCTTCTATCACCGTGTCATTTTTTATTCGATTGGAAATATCTTACACAGCGTGTGCATCTGTACTCCTCCTATTTCCACGTCCACACGCTTTAGATGAGGCTGACAAAAAATGGTTGACCATCTAGTATTTCCTGCTGTTAACCAGTAGTAAATCAATCCTTAGCATTTTCACCTGAATTAGTTGCACTTGAAGACATGTACTTTACTTTACGCAAAATTGAATAAAAAAGGGGCAACAAACCAGGAAGGGTAAGTTGGGACCAACTTTTTGCGGAAACTTAAGGACTCTTGTGCTGTGAAATCACTGAAGCACATAAAAAAACGACTACTTTCCTTTATCAAGAATGATAATGACACAAACAGAATGTAATAGAAAGAAGAATTCCCATCTAGACAACTAACTTGCTATACTTTTATTATTAATATACATATATCTTGGCGGCATGTAGGAAACGACGTGGTGAGGAAATTATGTGGAATACTTGTGTAATCATCCTAGAATAAATGTTACCATGGATCATCCATTGGGTGAGTTGATAGGCTACCACAAATATATTTTCTTTCAAGTGACAGCAGCAACCCTAACTTTTATCGGTTAGGGTGGTGGCTACAAGTTACTGTGTTCGAATGTGCCTTTTTTTAATTCATTGTGAATGTGGGCGGTTGAGACCAGAATAGAAAGCTCTATGTTCCAGCCATGGTTAGATACGTCTTTGGTATGTTCACGTTAGAACTCTCAAAGTCAGCTTTGTACTTTCGTTGGCATCTAGATTCAATAATACAACTAGAGGCAGAAGAATCAAATGGCAAATGTGTATGTGCGTGCTACATATTTTTTAGAATGGCGGCAACTTATCCATGGGATACATGACTATGAGCAGAGTGAGTGCCTTTTAGCTTCAGCTTTAGTAGCTGTGATTTAATTTTTACTTCATCAAAATCAAAATATCATTTTCTGAGTCAAGTGCAAGACGAAACTTTTTGCTACAGCAGCAAATGCAGCAGCTGCATCCAAAGTTTATACGTACCTAGCTCATATGGTAAAGTTTTTTATTCTCCAAATTCAATCCAGCTTTGGAAAAAAACTGAAAGTGCAAAAAAGTTGTAGGTAGATATACATATATATATATACATATACATATACATGAAGCTATATTTGGACATAATGGAAGAGAACTTGTCAGTAAGACACTAAGCCGGTAGGCACAAATAATAAGGGTAAAATTTGTATACGAACAAGATCAACGCTAGAGTGGGTATGATTTAGAATTTGCAAGTCAAATGAACTACCTCCCTAAGTAAGTAATTTACTGGTTAAAATGCTAAAAATGTGCATAATTTAGTCATAGTCATGAAATTTGAAAGATAGCAAGTGCACATAAGAATCTCAATGAAAAATTAAAAAATCCTAAATCCAGTGCATACTGGGTTAAACACGTAATTTCAAGGGCCAAGTGAGCCGAGGAAATGAGCACGAGAAAAATTCCATTTGCTGGCCAACGTGTGATAGTGAAAGTGCGAAGTAAATGAAATTGTGGTAATCAAATGCAGAGAATAGTGATTGGTAAGGTGCGGCTCATCACTATATTCATCCATTCTATCAAAGAGAGTCTATAAGGGTACTTCAAATGCAAATGAATAAGTTGTCCTGATCCTAACATTGCATTAACTTGGTTTAAGAAAGTATGGTAGGTACATATTATAAGAAACTCTAAAACCTAACACAATTTCGTTAGAAACTTTGAACTTTTCAAGATGGCTAGACTAAACTGTAAAAGTAATTCGTGAAAGATAAATAATGCTTTTCTCTTCCTTTTCATACCACGGCTACAATGTGCTGATTTGTTTTAGCAGAAACATTTGTTTCTGGGTTGTTCTGATTAAATTCAGAAGCAATAGTAGAGAAAGAGTATTTCTCACTGTGCATTTGGAATCAGATAAATAAATATGAGTTGTACAAGAGTGAAAAAGGGTGACTGGTGTGTGGATTTGTTCATAGGGCAACCCACCTACCTCGCTAATCCTAGGGGCAGATGGTATTCCCATACATACAGACCACTAATTTACAATCTTGTCCTTGTATATATATAGCATAGGAGAGGATAAAAAAATCTACTCCATAAATTGTATTGTGAGTAAAGAAAGAAACAAACTGACCGAAACAACCCAGAGCACGAGCCCATTTCCGATAACTGCCAAAAGCGAAATTCCCCCGTAGAAAGTAGACAGAATGATGACAATACCCACTGGGACTTGGTACAACTCGTCGGTAGAATCAAGCTCTTCGGAAATATTTCGTGGGAGTGAAAAATTTTCTGACAACGTTCGGTTCTCACCAAACCCACTTTCACTTTCATTGTAATCCATGATGTCTTCTCTTTGGCTCACCTTCCCTGTTCTTTTGAGCGCTTGATACACGCCCTCAATACAAGATACTCTAACGTCGACAGCACCTAAATGTGCTAAAAGTTTCAATAATCCTAGATAGTATTCCGGAAGACCGACTGTCTTCGTACATAGGATGAAGGATTTTTTTTACTCTTAGTCCGACACTTCGAACACAACTTCACTTTTATGGAATAAAATTCCGATTTAAAAAATATGAGCCATCAGGATAAGCTACGAGAATAAAATCCGCGTAAGGAGTGGGCATTTGACTGGAACCAAAAGGCTTAACGTAGATAGCTATAGCTTACGTTGCACAACAAGTTTTGGAGTTCATACGCGAAAGATTGCACTCACATAGATATCTGTATCTGTTTCTGCATTTTGCAAAATACCCCTCGCACATTTCGCAAGAATGATACAATAGTTTTTTAAAATTTTCGTTTCAACTTACTTCAAAAATATGAATTAAATAGCATAAATTTTTGTTAAAAAACGAAAATCAGATTGTTTCGAATTCTAGTAGAGGCAGGATAAAAAAATAAACTAGATCACTCACTCATAAATCATTGCAGGATTGTAAACTGTAGCAATGATTGATTCATATTCAAATTATTTAGTGCACTGAATGTTTAATTAGTTTCTTATGTATTTATGAGGTTTACGCTCGAATATATGCGTAGAATAAAGACAAAACAAAGAAACAAAAGTTGAAAAATTAAGTAAAGTCGTGAAGAGTATACAATGAGGAGTCGTAGATCAACATTACCATGGTTCGCAGCTATTGTTTTATGCACGAATTTTCATGGTTTAGTTTTGACCTGGAATAGTGTCTTGTTATAAAGTTACAAACTTTGAGATCCCAGCTACCACCGGAATTCACATGAGCACCGATTAGTTCAATCTATTTTGTTCTAGTTTTCAGAATATGTTCACCATACAGAACTGTTGAATGCCTATGGTGGTACAAGAAATAAGTCAGATTGCCCACTACAAGAAAGTAATTCATTAGTTCGCAATCACATAAAGTAAGGAGTAGGTAGTAATATGGTATGGTAAAGACCTGGGTGGATTATCTCTCGCAATCTTCCGAGTACGTACCTAGTTATACTTGTGATGCTCGTGAATGTTCAACTTTTCAACCACAATCGTGTTTATGATTCATAACTGGAATAAACTTCAGAAGAAACCAGCCATGGTTGCATAACACAGGAGCTCATCTGCATGCCTAAATATCATAGCAAGAAACTTTGTCTAGGTTGTGTCTTGAATTATAATTAAATTAATAAACATGCATGCATTTTCGTCCTTTAGAAGAGTATAGTGTTGACTAATTTTAGTCTTTAGCAGTAGGACAGCGTCTATTGTCTACTATCTACTGTCTTCGACCTCCACAGTCGTTGGCTTAGCTTTCGCCTAGACGCTGCACTTGACAAGAATAAAATGCTCGCGGAAAATTTACATTTTTGTGTATATGCGTGTGTGTGTTTGCAGTGGCGAAACCTGAATTCGCATGCAGTATACTGAATGCTGTCACAGCCACAAGCCACAAGCACGTACGTACTTGAAAATAGTCTACTCTTTTTTCCTTCTCATCCGTGTAAACACAATAGTTACCATCCAAAGTGGTTTCATTTGAATTACATCAAAGATTTATTTTGGATGCAATAAATCTTCATTGATAAAGGCGATCCCCACCTTGGAATGTTTGAGAGTAAAATGTAACTGTTTTGCGCCCACAAGCTAAAATCTGATATTGTAATCCGAGCATGGAATTTGAAAAGACTAATAAATTACGAAATCAAGCCGAAACTTGAACGCTCAAGTACAGCTTTATGGCTGTTTGAGGTACGCTTAAAATATCTTTTCCTTTCGGGAATTAATACTTGGACCTGGTGTACCGACAGTTTTTATTATACTTGCGCATTATTTTTCTTTCTGCCCGACCCAATCTCATGTACCTAGGTACAAGGAGAATTCTAAAGACACGCCGAATGATGCTTAATTAGCAGTTAACCGTTACTCGCAAATTCAATCCTCGGATTCTGAGTGATGATCTAATAAAAACTTTTTAAGTAGGGATGCAATGTAAATCTGTAATTAATTCAATTTTTTTGAAAACTTGTTATGAAACTCCAAAAATTGCTAGCAATCATTTCAACGTCGAAACTTTAGTTCCTGCTTACATATTTGTAGAAACGGAAATCGAATTTAAATTCATAGTGAGTG
>JAAXYX010004707.1:0-11957 GCA_036851915.1 Ptenothrix huangshanensis
ACTGCACACTATGTGGGACCTCTGGATCAGTAGCCAGTGTGACCACTTTATCTTTTAAGCTTACCAACAACTTTTGACCAGGTGCAAAACCAAGAGTTTCCAGATTAAAAGTGTGACTCAGTATGGCATACAACTAGACAAAATGTTCATAAAAACCAGGATCAGTTATATACAATTCAGATATTATTCCAGTAAAATATTACTGACAATTCTCTTTCAACGATTGCAATAATGATATTTAAATCTGAAATTCATGAAAATAGTAAAGTATTTGCTTATTCTTACTTGAAGTTTAAGTAAATTAAGTGAAGCTACCGCTATACATTCCTTATCTTGACTAGGGGGTCTTCCACCCATACCATCTAAGCCCTGCCAGACCTTATCTAACACCGAATCCAAATGTTCTAATGTTTTTACAGAGACATCTACAACGAAAGGGATTTTAGGCTCCACATTCCAACGATTGTTTGTGCTCCACACAAAGCTCTAAAAATTGGGAAAAAATTAACCATAAAATTAAATCTAGCACAATTAGGTATGAGGATTTAACATCCATTGAAAACACTGGTAAACCATGTCTATAGAACCAAATGAGCAGCAAATGAAATAGATATGAAGGCAACGTTTACGCATTGCCAGACAAGATAAAACACACCTGTGATGGCCCACACGATAATCCAATTATTGGCTGACCCTTCAAACACTGAAGACAAGTTGGTTCTGGAACAAAACTCCCACATAAATCACCTAGTTGTCCTTGCTCGTTTCTTCCCCAGCCATAAATCTCACCACTTCTAGTAAGAGCAAGCACATGCATAGATCCCACAGAAAGAAATTCAACCGGCTTTCCCGACAAACTTTCCAACTTTGCCGGATATCGTACATGCTCATCGCTACCATGACCTAGGCGGTAATTATCTCCTTTTCCCCAAGTATACACACTTCCGTCCTTGGTCAAAGCTACACTGAATTGGGCTCCACAGTAAACACGTTCCACAAATATCCCTTCCAGCTTATCCACAAGTTTTGGAATTTTACAACTTTCGCTGCCTCCACGACCTGTACAAGTGTTTTAATAAATATTTATAAACAACTTAAAATTATGCACTACACTCCAAGTAGCTATACAGTAGCATCTTTCATAGAACATTATTGAATTCACTATCTACACGCAATAGGCATCAAAACTTTTCTATTTTTTTTTACCTAGCTTTCCGTAGTCTCCATCACCCCATGAGTAAACAACACCTGTGTTGGTTACTGCTAACGTTTGAGCATCACCACTTCCACAAGCTACGTCGACCATGATGTATCCTGCAGACAAAACCATTGTGTTAATCGACTGAAGATAAGATAAAGAAAAAAAACTTTAAATACGGCTCAGTGCATTGATTTTATACCCTTCAATGCAGCTACTTGAAGAGGTGTACTCTGGTCATCACTATTTGCATGACCAAGACGTCCGTACGTTCCCCTACCCCATGTGTACAGCTCTCCGCTATCAGTAATTGCAGCACTAAATACCACAAATATTTTACATCCATACCAAAGATATAATATTGTTCATTCATTGTTATTGAACATCAATAACGCGTCGTACCTGTACGTGCTCCCACATGAAATATGAACCACGTTTTTTCCAACTAAACTTTGGATAAGTGAAGGCTCATCGCGAGAATTACTATCTCCATGGCCCAAGCGACCTCCATCGCCGCACCCCCATGAAAATAATTCTCCATCGCTGGACAATGCTAGGTAATGTTTACTATCTGGATAAGTTGCTATTTTGACTATTTCTTTATCCCCAAAGCCGTCAATCCCTTGGGGACACTAAAATATAAAACGGATAACGTAAATAATTTTAAATCATCTGTAGTCTAATAATTTCTGCATAACAAATAATACTTTAATTCACCTGAGCTTCGGAACTGTAAAACATTGTGTAAACTTTGCCACTTTGGGTCAGAATCAAAAGAGAACGCTCTGCACAGCATATCTGCTGTACTCCCAGTTCACCAATGATATCACACTGCTGAGGACCCATGGAACCCACGTATACGCTACCCCATCCTAAACATCCCATCGTGAGTACTTCCTGCCAATGGCCGTTAAAGGGAATCTATGGAAAAATTATCGACAATTTCAGCGGACTAGTTTATCAGGGTTAATTAATTCCAATCGTAGCCCTAGAATCTAGATGCTAGAACTAAATACATAATGTAGAATGAAACAAAAAAATACCTTGCAAAATGCTGGTGGAGGATTATAAGGAGATGCTAATCTATTTAAATGGGACATCACAGTTACAGCTGATTTTTTCAAATCTACCAAGGCATTTTCATCTTCAGGCAGCTCAACGTACCGCAAGTAGCAATCAGTCGGTGAAATCTAGATAGAAATATGTGTGCTATTAGTTGCATATGTAGCACCACACATATGTTTATATATAAATACTAAACGCCCAAGTAAGGTTTATGCACACAGTCATGACGTTATCCGTCAATGCAAGCGTAAACGATCGATTAAAATGCTAATTAGTTTTTTTTTACTTTTTCAGAAAAGTGTATGTCTTCAACCCGCTGTTCCACCTCAGAATACTTGACTTTTGTAGGGGATATCTGCTCCAATCGATTAAGAAAAGGAACTAATGGAGCACTGAAACCTTTTTCTTGTAGTTTATTGTCAGGGTTACATGAGACACGACTGTTCCAAATTTCTAAAAGGAGGAGAACACATTCGAGCATTCTTGTGAGAGTTCCTCGTTGAACAGCAAGCTCAAGCAGTAGGCAAAGAGCTAAATGCTGATCTATTAGGGGCACAGTAACTGAAGACTCTGAATCTCCGCCAATAATCCTAAACCAAGATATATTAGAATTAGGTACGCATATTACGATTTATTCAACATGTATACCGAGTCTAATTTACAATTTGAATTTCGCTCACCCAAGTGACACGGACTGGAGAAAAGCTTCTGATTTTTGCACAACTTCCAGCCAAATAGACGTAACTCCAGATTCATCAAACAAAGAAGCCTCGGGTATAGCTCTTAATGCTTCTAAAGCCTCCCTTAACAAATCGCTACAGATATCCGTATCCTCCCCTAAAATACAATTAAAATGATCAACGTATATGCACCAATTTATTGTTATTAATACTAGCATCAAAAATAAATGCTTACAATGAAAATTTAATTAGAGCTTATTTGAAATCAAAAGTTTACCCGATCTCCAAGCACGACGTAAAAAAGCAAATGCAAAATTTAAAGCTGCTCTTGTTCCTACACGAGCTAGACTAGCAGTAGAGATATCCATAACTTTAGGAGAGCTAGAAAATTTCGATAGTAAATTTTCATTTGGTGTACGAGGAGTTCTGTAATAAGATGCAAACCAGTTTTTTATACTATCAAAATGAATCCCCTCCTAAGGATTCAACAATATAATACACTGTTTCGTAACACATCTACGTACTAATAGGTACTTGCCTGGATTTGACTTCTTTTGTTAACAAGTTGGAGTTAGTGCGTGTTTTTGCAACCTTCGGTGTGCCAGGTTCCTGAGCACTCAGAGCTGTGTAAAACCGGTAGCCAATAATTAATCGCATCCAAAGAAGCTTTGCATACAGCGAATTGCTGGCATGTTCCACACTGGAAATTCTCTGCTCGTTCACCAAAGCTTCCTGGCATTCCTTAAGTTCAGCAGAACCTTAATAGACAGAAATAAGTGAAATAGATGATTTGGATTGAGAACACTGCTTAAATAGAAACCTAAATCAGAACCATTCAAACTTACTCGGTTTTCTACCCCAAGTCCAGCTTTGATGGATCATAGAGGAAATAATGATGGTATTAGCCTTTGCAAATCTGCGAGCTTCTTCTTCTTTATCAAGACGCTGACAAAGTCCACAATTGCATCCAGATTGCGGGCCACATATTCCATCACAACACGGGCACGTCAAAACTTTCATACCGCAGTAATAATGACCATTTTCCCCTGCAATAATTAAATGTATCGTATGCCCACTTTCAATCTCTGCGTTTTTGAAATTATTACCTAGGTACTTGTAATTCTGTCACACTGTAATGCAGTAAATCTCAGTTCACAGTTTGCGATTTTGCTAACCTTTTCTTGCAGTAATGCCAGCAGCGTTTAGCAGTCCATCGCTAAAGGACCCCGTAATTTCCCCATCTTTGACCATTTCATTCCAAAGCTGAGCAACTCCATCTNTCTCAGTTCACAGTTTGCGATTTTGCTAACCTTTTCTTGCAGTAATGCCAGCAGCGTTTAGCAGTCCATCGCTAAAGGACCCCGTAATTTCCCCATCTTTGACCATTTCATTCCAAAGCTGAGCAACTCCATCTGGATCCAGCAATTTTTGAAGATCTGACTTAATCCATTTGGAATCCAGACGCCTCTGGATTCTCAGGACGATGTCCATGACAGGGTACGTTTGGGACACAAACTGCGATCTGCTGTTAACTGTTACCTATTTAGGTTGCCTTGATTAGGCTCTTACAGTTTTCGTTTGACGAATTTCGAGTCGTTTGAACTATTTTGACTAAATTTCCAACCCATTTGCAGAATTGTATATAGTCACTTTTGAGAAATGAGTATTGATTCCGGTCAGTGCAGTACGGGGACTAGAGAAGAAGATTACTCCTCTCTCCTCTCAAGCTCTGTAGCTGCCGCCACTGCTAGATAATAATAACAGAACAACATCAATTACCAATGAATCCATTATAAAATACCAATGACATTAATCCACATTTATAACCGTAAAGCTTACAATAATACTACCTTTAATTGTTAACATAAGGATGCTAGATAATAATAACAGAACAACATCAATTACCAATGAATCCATTATAAAATACCAATGACATTAATCCACATTTATAACCGTAAAGCTTACAATAATACTACCTTTAATTGTTAAAATAAGACCTGACACCCTACAAAAATGTTTAGCTCCTAAAGTTTTCAGCAACCAAGCGTACGTGAATAGATAGATACTCCAGCTCCAGTTGAAATCTCAGTACTACCGTTCTTCTCCAACCAAACTCCTGATACAAATATAAAACGGATAGTCTACTGCACTATTCACTTCCACCTTTACTCATTTGACATATCTTGATCTTTGAGGTAATATGCTTTAAAACTATACTCTCTGCTCACAGTCTACTCTCAACTTTCTAGGCTAGGTCGGTCACTGAACATTGACTTGATCTACCTCGAATTCTCAACTCAACTGTACATCTTCAGAAGGAACAGAAGATGAATTTCTACGTTTTACGTTCATCAAATTTTACTAAATCTGCATCTATCAACAATGGTTATCCTATATTAAAACATTCCGACCAAGTATGAAGTAATTACCAGAATCTCAAATCTCGTAGATACGATGCATACTAAACTATAATTGAAATAATAAGATTCGGTTGAAATCGCCATCAACCGTGTCAGTACAAGATCGGAATTCGGTATATCTCATTTAAAACCAGGTAGTTTAATACTATTAACATTAGGTAATATAATTACATGAGAACTAGAAAAGCAGATTGAAAGCTGATAGTAATAGAATAGACAATACAGGAATATATTCAACCCGCTAAAGTGCAGAGAATGTGGCCGAAATCGGAATCGGATTCTTGTCGGATACACAACACAAATACAACTGATGATAGTGACAACGTCAACGTCAACCGAAACCAAATCCGAAACCAAAACCAAAACCCACCGGACTAGCCACCAGCCACATACACTGTAGTATTGAGTAGACGTCGAAATAAATGGAATTTAAAACAGATGTGACTGTGAATGAGTTTTGACTGGAAAAATTGAAGGATTCAAGGTGATTAAGAGATGTAAGTACTTACGTGCTGCGTGGTGGAATCTTACGAATATGAGGACCGTAAATTAACTTAATAAACTTAAAAATTATTTAAATAGGATCATTCTTATACAAGGGGCATTCTATATGAAATGTCCCACACTTTGGTTGGATCAATCAAATAGAATTAATGTGGTAAAATACCCGGTAAATTTGAATCCCATCTACCTGCCTGCCTACTGCCTGGTACAGGGTTCAGCCACAGCACAGCACAACGTCACAAAATAAATGGCAAATGCGAAAGCACACAGCACACTGCAAACCACGACGAGGAAGCATCAGCAAGCAAAAAACCACCAAAGAATCTCATCTGCAGATTGCACATTGCACATTTTTACAAGGTGTTCGACGTTCCGCTACTCAATTACTTTTTCCCAGCCAGTTCCCATTTTGGTGCAATGTCGGTCGCTCTATCACTGCTGAAAGCTGTAGGGCTTGGCTATAATCCTATGACAGTGCCTACATCATGAATGTTCCTCCAATAATTAGATTTCCAGCTTTGTTTTCCACTTCATTAACATCAATCAACCTGTCCCATACCAATATTTAAGAATACCCCCCTTGGCTAGATTATCTTTTGAAATAATTAGTAGTGCCGCAAAATCCGCCCCATTCCAGCAATTAATTTGCAATACTTCGCTACACTACATTAAAACACCAATGTAATGCCAAAATGCCAATTAGATTATGCTTTCGGAGTGTTAAAATTCCTTGGATTCCTTGGGCATTCTAATTGAAATTGAATTGAACAGACAGACTAGATTGATTTTCAGGGGAATTAAACTGCATATATTATAATCCCTTGTGCTCCAGCATCACCAATGATTTTCAAAAAATATTGCTATACGCTATCCTATGTAATTTGAAAATATTTTAAAATTTGTATTTATTTTAAGGTGGCCGACGGTAAGGTAGATGAGCCCAGTTGTGATGTGGTAAATGATGAAATGGAATTACGAATTTAAATTCACCTTAGGTAGGTAGTTCAATCTAAATTCTATGAATGAAGAAGATTCGTCCTACCGAAACACCGAAATAAGGATTGTCATAGGGCTAGGGAAGGCATATGTACATTATTTAATTATAAGGACGAGCCGCGTCAAGTGGAATACAACCTTCGAATTTGTTGAGCATCAAGCATCACATTAGAATTTCAAACATAGCTCCTGACCTCTTTTCATGGTAACTGGATGAGGAGTCCACGAGTGATGACTGTGGTAGGGTGTATAGCTGTAGCTGTAGGTGTGGGTGTATGCGGTACTTATTTATTGCTTTGTTTCAAATTGCGTCAAACTCTGTAGTAACAGTAGCAAGTAGTGTCATGAAGTTCTATTCCAGCATCCCGAAGCTATTACTATTATTGTCATTTTTTAACAAGTTCCTGTTAAAACTTTTGAAACTAGTTTGAAATTTAAAAGCGCACGGTGATTTTGGACTAAATTACACCGCAATAAATTGCAATAATTCAAACTTTGCAACTGATGTATATGTACAAAACGTTTACGAGAGTACGTTTTAATTTTTAACTTTAGTATGTAATCATGTATTTATGTACTTACTAGAGGGAAACTGTATTTTACAGAAAATAATATTATCATAGGCTACATACATATCCCATTTTTATACTTTACAAAACAAGTAGCTCTAAGAGTTCCCGTAAGTACGTTTTTGTAACATTGAACTTGAGTCTTTCACACCTTCGCTTAATTTTTCTACTGCTTTGAGTTTGAAGTTTCTAATGCTGAAGGACATAATGTATATTTTGTATTCATTGAATAATGAACATTAAATTTGTTATTAGTATTAAACGCTTACCGTAGAAAGGCAATTGTACAAATTGTTGTTGTAAGATGGAAAGAATTCGATGCAGTTTGACGTAAACTGCATCAAGTAAAAAAACGAAGGCTTCTAAAAGACAAAAGTTAAAACTAAACTAATGGAAAGTAGGCATTCCGAGCTGAAATACATTGCGATTTACGATACATAAATTAGTAGTATAGTTTGTATGATGACGATCCGAATTATTAATGAAATAGTTGTTACAAATGTTTCACAATACAATTACATAGCAGTACAGAATTGACAGACAAAACTATATGTTGTGAAAATTACACTATAAAAGTGTATTGCAAATCTGGCAGTACATACTTTGGGAGTTGAATTCCTACACATATGAAAACTAGATCATTAAATAAACAAATAAAAACAACACGATGTCATAAATATAGCGTATATTGTAGAAAACAAAAACTTGTTACACCTTACATTGTACATTCAGTATAGCACTAATACCTTTGGCATTGCAGCAAAAATTGACGACAGTCGTAGTAAGAAGATAAAAGTACAATTTATTTTAAATCCAAATCCTACACTACCTCGTATAATTACATGCTAACACAATCCTTCGACAGAAATCAGAAAATTGTATTTTGTACAAATTCCTAGGAGACTGAGAGGGTAATTAGTTATTCTATTTTTAAGTGGGCTATACTAAACTGGTTCCGTTACAACTTCCATATTAGCATTATTTACCTCATTTATTTTATCCTCTAAGGCACTGAATGCCACCCGAAGCGTTTCTGATTGCATGCAAGACGTTTGAAGAGTTTTCATTACGCTCTCCAATCTCTGTGACCCCATTTTGGGATAAACATTGTAGACAAGCCTAACTAAATGGCGAGATACATTTTCCGATGGTAAGCCAGGGCAGAGAAATTCGTCGAAAACGGCAGTGCAAAAGTCCTCCGCAGAAAATTCATCGTACATTCCGATGAGTAAAGCCACCTGGGAAAACAAAAGCAGTGGGTATCAGTATCAATTATTGTTGCATTACTGCCTAACATGCGTGACTCACGTCATGTCAAAAGATAAAAAGGCATCTTGAATTCGCAGAAAAATCAATACGGGAGATCATACCAATGAATGCAAAAATGGATCATCATATCCTCTGCTTAAGTACGAAGTCGAAAGCCAGCCCAGAACCCGCATAATGCCTACTTTGTCCTTCAATCGAGTTAGATGTAATGTATAATACATAGCTACGGTGGCAGCAACCCCGGAGTCACCAACGTAAGCTTGAAATGCATCCGGCGGAGGGCCTACAGTAGAGTAAATAACGAGTAACGACGACATCTAATCTACTGCTTCAATCTCTTTCCATATAAACACCCAATAAAATTAGCACAAACATGGAGCACCAACCTCTACGTGATACATACTTAAGAAAAAATTCTTCCTGCGGGTTTTATTACTATCTTATTTCATTAAATTTCAAACCTGAATGTTCGATGATAGCAATCGCAGACTCCCTCTCGTCGGGTGGCAGTTTTGCATTCAAATTTCGAACTTGATCATCAACCATGAGAGATAATAAAGACGGCAAAAACTTCGTCACGATCTGAACATCTAATTTCGGTTCTTTGAAGACTTGGGTATGAATCATTTCCCAGGAGCTCAATCCAAGTGATAGCATACGAAGAAGCAATATCAGTATATGATTATCACGTGGAAGTCCTTCATTATTCATTATATTCTGAAAACATGTTGGTATTTTATGCACATATTATGTTACATATTTTTATATGTATGTATCATGTAGGTATACTGGACTGCTTTTGTTGTTTTTAATTACTACATTTTCAATTTGTATTATCTAACTTACATGAAGTACTTTCATGGCTGAAGTTGCTAAAAAATGAATAGCGTACGGATCACAAAGGATTAGCGACAGATCGCCCAGAACCTTTTCCTGTCCAGCTTGTTCTTTGATGCTATCCAAGAACCCCTGGATTATATTACGCATAATATTAATTATAATTATATTATGTACAATAAAAATTTACAAAGTTAGTTTACTACAAGTACCTATTCCTTGCAAGTTGCAAGTACAAAATTAATTTTACAGTGCAAAAAATAATTCAATGAACATACCTGTAACTCCCGAGATCGCTTTAAATCAAGATTTTTTTCTCGAATACATGCATCCATACACCACGTGAATTTGTGACAAGGATCGACAGAAATGATTTCCTATTGAACAAAAGTTTTATTGTATCCCAATAGCCTGATTGGATTGTAACTACATACGTAACTTGATTTAGGCCTCAAAAATATTAAACCAACCTGAATTTCTAGATCGTGCAAAGCCATTAGTAATTCTGCTCTTAAAGAGCAATAGTGCACATTCTTTGTTCGTAAAAATAATGTCCTCAAAAACTGGAGGACCATATCGTACAATTTTAAATTTCTACCTATCATATGAGCCAATTTTTGTATAATTTCCCCTTGTCTTCTTATCTGCAACATAATAAATTTCACTTAAAATATGACTGTCAATTTTTGTAACAAAATGAAGGATACTCAGTTTTTCGTCACAACGAGTTTGAACTTTATATATAATTTCCCCTTGTCTTCTTATCTGCAACATAATAAATTTCACTTAAAATATGACTGTCAATTTTTGTAACAAAATGAAGGATACTCAGTTTTTCGTCACAACGAGTTTGAACTTAATTTTAATAGCTTGCAAACTAAATGTTTGAAAGATTGTAACTGGACGAATGTTTCTTCTACAGGAGCTAATTATAACTTTTTAAAGGTTGTGACGACAAACTAAGAGATTATTCAACTCTCCCATCCCAAATGTAAAGCTCCTAAAACGTACCTTAGGAGAATGTGTAAAAAATAGGTTAACTTTATTTTCATGGTCGAATAAAATTTTCTCTTTTTGTCGTATATATTGCTGAAACAATGGTGTTACTTGGTCCCCAAATAGAGCTTGATTATCTTTCCAGATCTGACGCTTGACTTCCGTGTCGCAATCATCATAAAGTTCCTTAATCGTTGACAATAGTTTGCAAATATTTTTCACTTATATTCGGCATATTTTTTAGAATGGCCAAAACCTTGTCAAATATGTTAAAAAACTCAATCATCATTACTTGAATTGTCGAAATACTAACAGCAGGAATTAAAAAAACTACTACAGTGGAACCTCCATAAACTCCGCTCTAAGCCAGTTTCTTTGCGAAACCGGGTATTTGTTTTTTCCCGAATGAATGCTAATACGTGTTATCTTACAGCTACAGCCGTATACTGTCAAAATTTGGCATCTGTAGAAAAAATCGGCACATCGAGGTTTCATTGTATATTTAACTAGTACTATTATCACTTACAACAGGCCTCAAAGGTTTGATTTTAATAACAGGGAAACTCTTGACCAGAAGTTCCTTCAATTTTTTCTCCTTCTCCTTGTTATCCTGACTTCCAATTTCATTAATTTTCTTTATGAGAGTTTCTCGGAGCTCCTATTACAATTCAGTATCCAATTAGGAAAGTACCAATCATGTCACATTTCAAGTAATCAAAAAACGGTAATAAATATATTTTCACAACTTCTACTATGATGCTCATATTAATTGAATAAGGCATCGTTGAAAGAGCGAACACGAAAGAAAATAGAAAGGGTATCTTATACCATTCGTTTATATATTTACGCTGTTACTATTCTTGTATGAAAACACTCAGTATGAGGTTAAATATACCTCCGTCTCCTAACAGTATTCAAGTATAAATGGCTCCCTACAAAAGGTCTACATAACTAAAACATAATAATGATATATAACAACCTGAAATATGACCGGGAGTTAAATTTACGTTGAAATCTAACGAAATAAATGTATCGAAGTATTTAGGTACCCCTATAATCCATTACCTCCATGACGGACACGTGGAAATCCAGACGACGAGTACCGTGTAAATCCAGAAGTGGTAACATTGGGCGAAGTGAAGGCAGTAAAATTTCATTTTCTGACTACAAAGTAGATGTAACAGAAGCACATATATTAGTTTTTCTAATTCATAGCGTTTAAACAATACTAATTATTGATCCAGGATCAATCAACAAAACAATTACAATCAAGAAACTTACCTACATTCAACACTGATTACAATAATGGTCAATGATTATTTTGTTTGTAGCCAACAAATTACTTTAAATTTTTATTAATCATTTACTTGGAATTCCTCGATGGCTTTGAGTGGATCTGAACAATTAGTTAGTGCTTCTCGAA
>JAAXYX010004708.1:0-11955 GCA_036851915.1 Ptenothrix huangshanensis
TATGTAATTGAGTTTGGTTAGTTTAGTCAGTTTACCTGCACTTTGACTTTGCCTTGCTTTGCTTTGCTCAGTTGTTATTTTGTTATTGCTCTGATTATTGTTTCAAGTGGATTGTTGATGTATGCGTAAACGACGCTTGAATGCTCGAACTCGTCCATTGCATTGTGTTGTGACGTCGCGGTAATTCGCGTGGTTTCGGCTGGGCAGTGCTTTTCTTTTGTGTACTGTGACTGCGAATTCAAAGTTCTATAATGTGTGGAAAGGAAACTTGGACGACCGGTTTGACAGTCATGTATAACAAACAAATAGTATGGATTGGTTTTTGACTTTTGCTGTTCGAATAACCACATCAAATCTGCATATGTAATCTTTACTGCATCGGGTCTACGTCTACATCTCCATAGGCTACCTGTATTGCATTTCGTTGGGTAGTGCGAGTAGGTAATAATACTTGGAATGGAACGTACTCGCACGGCACATGTCTTCAGAATCAGAGGCAAACGCAAGCTAATAATATGTTATTTCATGAAATTCTTGAGAGTGAAACATTAATTTGATGAGAATCAAGTTGGTGTGAATTACCTCTGGTTATGCAGCTGTTACTCTTGCCGTCCATACTGTTCTCTTATTTACCTCATCAAGTCTGTAGCTTTGTACCTTATATAAATTCAATTTGGGTCAATGTGCCACAAAATGGTATACGGCAGATTCTGATTCTTCTACAGAAAGATCGGCAATAACAAGAAAGAGTGGTACAGAAATCTGCATCGGAGTTGTTTGGGATCCGTCTGTTTTATATTCAGCTGATTCTGATTTCTTGGAAGTGTACATAATAATTTAGATGATAAATTTAGCTTCAAGCTGTTAGGAACATAGAAAAGAAACTTAAACACTGACAGAAACAGTGGTGGAGCAGATTAGAGATAAATATGGTGATGTTGATGTTAGTTTGAGTAGTCTGATGCTTACCGATGCATATGTTATTACCGATGCAGATGATGATTAATAATAATACCATGATTCCTATGCAATTTGGTTTTGTTGAGTAACGAGATGTCCATTATTGGTGTGTCTGTGTCCTAATCTGCTACGGTGCCGTTTTTATTCCAACTCTGACCATATTTAACTAATGAATCGTGAATTTCTATCAGTCAAGTAGTCAAGTCGTTCTTTCTTACTACTGCTACACTGCATTGTTAGTGATTCAACGTACACTTGTTCAGAAGCTGTAATCTCTTGTTTTCCTTACAGAATGTGACTACCTGCACTAAAAGTCAAAAAAATTATTAGCATATTGTTAATTGGAAGCAATTTATAGACTTAATCTTACCATTTATAACATATACGCTATTACTAATTAGCATTATTTGGCCAGATATTATAATTAATATTTTTTTTATTATTTTGATACGATCTGGAAGCATAAGTATAAAATTAAGAGTGATAATTGATAATTGATTATAGGCAATACTTATATTGGTTGTTATTGGACGTGTTGTTGGCTGGTGACTGTGGAAGAATTGTAATTATATTTTAACTGCAATACCGTACGTATTCTACGAGTGTTCATTAACAAATCGCTTACCGGTATTCAATAAAACCTTTATAATTTATCTATACCTAATTAATTATTCACTGCAAGGAGCAGAATAAGCGCGAGGCAGCATTGCTTTTTTTAATTACGAATAATTACTTAAAACGATAGAAACAAGTGATTAGAGCCAGCATAAAATGTGTTCACAAATGTGTAATTACATAATGTGGTGTAGTGTGTGTGGTCAAATTAAATTGATTAGGGATATCAGATAAAGGAATTAGAAGGCGTATGGATGTTAAAACGAGAACATTATGTGCTTTAAATCAATGACTGATTGCTGAATGTTGTAGAGATGAATGTGATACTGTCTTGCAGTCTAAGTTCTAAGGTTTAAAAATCAAGGAGTGTAAGGTTATCGTTATTATAATGAGTTGTAGCTGTTATTTTAATTAAGTGCAGATCAGTGGATATACATGCGTGGGTAGGAATGTGGAATTAATTTCATACTTGATCCACATGTTCGAGTCATAAATGTAACGTAAGTTCTGTGAGACGAGAGTGTTTTGGATAGAATTTCCGTTTCAAGACCAAAATATAAGAGTAAAACGGAATCACATGGAGAATGAACCATAAATTAACATGGCAGCTGACGAGACCAAGTTGTGTGGTACTGGCATTCATACGAATTAGAAGAATTTTGAGGATATGATATAGGTATAATATTACTAGCATGACCACGACCGCTGACGACGAGGACTGACGACGACGATCATTGTGTCTACGAATGTTCACCTTCAAATTTAAATGATATCTGCTGATGCAATCGCAAATTCTTCACTCACATTACTATACTCCTTACATAAGTAAACTCATGAACATACACTTACATACTTCTCTCTGCATCAAATTCCCCACAACTTTACTATGAACTTGTTTGTTAATTAAGGAAAACGACAACTCCCTCGCCTGTACCGTTTTGGGCTTTAATTTTTGTGTATTGCTATCAGCTAGAAACGCATGTTTACCTGCAAATGTGTCCAATGAATGTAGTCAATATGATTCTAGAGATATTTTATTTCGAAATTTATCCAAAATTTGAGAGAAACATGCCTTGAGGGTACCAATCATCAATTAATGACCAAGAAGGCGCGATGGCCGGTTGTTAAATTAATGACCAATCTGTTCAGAATGTGTTTGAGAGGAATCATATTCACAGCTGGTTGTCGTTGTTTTTGACAGTGGGCAAGTACAAACAAGCAAACAGGCATATTCATTTATTTATATAATTAATCATGCCTATGACATTGGCCAATTAAGTACTAGGTATTAAAGTTCCTGGTATATGAGTTCGAAATGGAATGTATTACTACTCAAATTAGAATTCTACTCATAAGCTACATTTGAATGTGAGAATATTTATTTTTACGACAAGACAAACACATCAGGTAATTAGAAATCACTTTACAGACAATATAATGCAAGAGTAATTAATTTGCACATTTCCATGATGCTGTAAAAACGAGATAATTTTGAAACTACAACTATGAAATTTTCACTTTCGATGAAAATAAGATCCAGGACCATTGGTTGCTTTAAAGTCCCTATAGCTTGTACATTGGACACCGATACTGACATACAAGACGTCATTGGTGAATCAATATTCGAATGGATAAAATCATTTCGCTAGAGAAGAACATAAGGTTATTAGTAACGAACAGTGTTTCATTGGTTATACCGCATTAGTAATGGATTTGGAATAAGTAATGAGGTCAATTTACTTTTTCCAGCGGTGGCGGTTCCACTGGCAACAGATACACCATTGTTACCTGTGACCGCATTTGAATTTTGATTAGCGTTGTTAACCACTCCTACTGGCACTACACTAGCAACGGGTACGGGTACCACACCACCAACGGGAACTGCACCACCAACGGGAACTGCACTACCCACAGTACCCACGGGAACTGCACCACCAACGGGAACTGTACTAACCACGGGGACGGGGACCACACCTAAAAAGGAGATTGTTTATATTTTATTTAAATGGTGGATTAATCTAAAACTTACACAACTTTTAATTTTCGATAAGAAATACGAACAGTATGTAGTATATACATATAATTAATTATGAGATGTTACCAACTTGGTCCCAAATACACCGAGGCGGTGAAAACCAATACGGTTATTTTGCGATTTTTTAATTTCAGAAACAATGGATAATGAAATTATTGGTATCTACCCCGAGCTACACTGGTAATAGTTGGTTAATTTTGTTGCGCCAATTTAAAAAATGCAAGCAATTATACATATTTTTTAAACAAATAAATCAGCGTATAATTGTGTTCAAGCATACTTTGATTTTGCAATTGCGTTCTTAAAATTAATTTTGATACGTGATGATTTATGTTCTATTCGAACGACTGCGTTCGCATTCGGCGGAACAATTACATCGTACATTGGACGAGATGTTTTATTTTTCAATAATTAATTATATTTTTTATTAATTATTGAAAGATTCAACCATCTGGACATTAACAATTGTAATAAATTTCTTTGTTGTAAAATATATTATAGTATAGATAACTAAGAATTCAAGGATCTAAATGGTCGAGTAACTGTTACCCTTCTTATAAACTAGGAAACTTTTACTGGTAAACTTTACTCGGCCAAGCGGAGGTAACTCGTTCCGCTAGTTGGCGCGACCAGTCCTACAACTTCATTCAGCTCATCAGTTAATATTTAATCTATATTAATATGTAACCTACTTTTTTACACTAGTAATTTGTTCAGAGGAGCTGGGCCGAACCGAATAAGTAATGGATTTGGAATAAGTAATGAGATCAATTTACTTTGTCCAGCGGTAGCGTCTCCACTAGCAACAGCTACTACCATTGTTTCCTGCGACCGCATTTGAATTTTGATTAGCGTTGTTAACCACTCCTACTGGCACTAGACCTCCAACTGGTAGTACACCACCAACGGGAACTGCACTACCTACGGGTAACAAACCTTGAAAGAGGATTGTTTTTATTTCATTTAAATGGTAGAACAATGTAAAACTTAAAATACTTCAATTTCCGATAGGAAATAAGAACCTACCATGTAGTTATATTGACGGAAATATATATATGGTATTGTGACTAACCAATTCTTCCTAGACCGGGATAAAGAGCTGCAGCTGGCAAAACACCTCGAATGAAATCGGCTGCACCACCACCTCCAGCGGCGCTAGCAGTCCCGTCGGAAATTGCAGCTCCTCCCAATCCAGCACTAGAAAGTGACGACTGAGCAGCGTTATTAACTACTGTAATGAGTGAAAACGTTGACATTTTAGAATAATATAATTATTTCAGAATTGATTTTGGTAGTTGGATTTTGGCGGGCTTCTTGGGTATTTAGCATTTTCGAGGTTTGGAAAACTTTGTAAGGTTGTTTTTATTCAAATACTTAAGAAGAAGGAAATTTCGAGAAAAATTACGTTGTGCAGAAGAATAGGCCAAAATAGCCCCGAATACGACCAGAAATTTCATGTTGATGATGATTGGATAGTTCAAATGTCCCGTAAACTTGAAATCAAAGACTGTATAGTTCATCGAAATTACGATGGGTTTTTATATGGACAGCAATTATGGGATGTGGGTAGTTTATGGCGATCTTTGATTTTGTAGTTAGCTGCTATTATCGATAATATACAAATTACACCGGTGTTATACGGCAATTCATAATGAGATTTAATTAGAATAATGGGGTTTTAATTTATCTTGATTGTTAGGTGATGTCGTTAGCGATAGTCTTCAAGTTTATACTGGCTTTTGACTTTGAAAGGTCGAAAGCAGGTGTGAGCTTTGTATTCTAGAATGTTTTCTTCCCGTGTAGTATCTCAGCTAGCATTTAATTATTACTAGAAATGCAAATGTGTGGAGAAAATTAATAGCACATAATGATACTACTGTGTATGCTAGCATGAGTGAAAATGATAATTATGTATGTATTAAGCATATGTGGGGCATTGTGCGGGTGTATTTAACGTGTATTTTCTAGCATTTACTTGTATGTACTTGTGTCTTTTGCTACAACAGTTGCTCAAAATACTCGCAAAAATAATAATAATATTAGGTATGTTGGTAATTTCTTCCATTGCAAATCAGCAAAATCTTATTTTTGTCTGGAAAGCGAGTTGTGACAGTATCACAGTTCACGTAATAAATTCTAAAGTAATAATCTTCACTTTCCTGTTACATTATTCTTCATCATGAAATGCGTAACTGGTTAAAGATACTCTGCATATTATGCTATAATTTTATGCTGTAAAACCAATTGGCCAGTCACAGTTTAGAATCATCGTATTACGGGAGAATAAACTTGCGATTAATCACTGTTGCTCATTAGCAGGTAGTCTTCTAGATATAAATTCACACTGCAATTAGCTATAAGCTGTACATAATCAATCCAGAATAATTAAAGCTTACCCTTCCAAAATTCTAGAGCTTCCTCCTAAGCAAGCAAACGTGTAGTTATTACTTGTTTAGTTCAAAAATGTCATTAAACAGTAATGTAATAAGTATGTAATTATATAGCTTATCTGTATAGTCCGAATTTCCAGAGGACGAATCTCATTCGTCCTCAGAGCTCTTTATCACTAAAACTTCTTATTTGCTGGAGCAGATGGACTATTTTGTAGAGAGAGTGTAAAATGCCAGTTACAATGACGCTACAATAGTATCTTTCTTTCAATGGTGCACATACATACATAATTCTTACATGAGCACACAATACTTACCTTAACTTGTTCCATTTTTATTATAAGAGGTATACCGTTCCTTAACAAAACCCTGCATTCTCATGTCGGATTCTCTTTATAAAGAAAAATTGAATATCATACTGCCCTGCAAAATGTAGAAAGTTTACGGTTGAACTACTAATTTACAGATAGATGCCACGAGGAAAGGTAAAAACGCAAAAAATGGTTAGTAGGTAATATTAATTATTTATTTATTTATAACGCTTTAGTTACTAAGCTTATACATTATAGACCGAAAACAATTTGGATGCGCCGCAATCGCAACTTTCGGTGAGTATGGTTATTCCTAATAGCTAACTCACAGCTGATAAAAGTTGAGATCAGATGAAAATAAATTGTTGGACTATACCTCAGAAAATGAGAAATTGGAAAGCTGTAAAGTCTATAATATTACTTTTATATCCGGCTATATTACAGTAAAATTGTAAAACGACATGGGGAATCATATTTTATATGACAAAAAATGAATAAAACGCCTTCCTATTTTGCAAGGTTAAGAAAAAGTTACTCCGTCAAAAGTATTTACAACAATAATAAACAATAAATACCTATGTATATATTTAGTGCATTGAAGGTGACCTACAAACTAGCCTAATTTCTGTAATGAGTTTTTCAGAAACAAAACCATGTATGTTCGTATGTAGCACGGTGGCTTTATTATATTCTGGAGGACGCTGAACAACATACGTACATGGACAAGTTCGGGAGGTATGTATGTTTTGTTTCAAAACAAGACACTGGAATATAATTAATAATAAAATATCGGTCCCCAATTGATCGAGAACAAAGCTACGTGCCTGAGCTACAAATGTATGTTGTCGTTTATTTACACCCTTGCTGCTTTCGTAATTACACAACTGACCTTTCTCGGTCATTATTTCTTGATGCTGACAATAAAACGCACTCTTAATTACCCCCTGCAGAAAAGCCACATATAGACTGCATGGAGGAACTTTTTGACGCGCCAAGCGGATCTCTTATGGTGGAGTAGATTTAACAAACTTGATCTTTTTTAGATACCAATACATATACATATTATATTAGCATAAGTTAATTCCAAGATAAGTAATGCGTTGAGGGCGATACTAGAGTAGAGAAATTCTACGTTGGTACATACAAGAGATTGTGTTTTTCTGAACAACAAATTTTTAAATTTCATTTTGCAAGACTTGAAAACGGTAGTAACAATAGTTTCATACCTCAGCATAAATACTAGGTACGATTGGAATTTTTGACAAAATTAACAATTATGTGGTATGTAAACCTGTTTTTTGAACCTGACCTTATGGTAAATGCATGAGACTGAATCTTTTTATATTCGAAAGAATGTCGACAAAAATACTCGTAACAAGACAGCATTGAATTTATTTTTTCCATGATCAATGTCATTTAGATATGTCAACATGCACTTTTGTCATTCAACTTATCTTCTAGTCAGATCTACTGTTGCATTGTGAAACTGCAAAACAAGATTAGTTATAGAAATTCTATTTGCTTGTCATGCTTTAACACCATTACACAATCTTAATATAGCTATGTACACTTTAATTTACACACTAATAACAAAGCATCAATCACTTTTTGGGTGGAAATTTTTACATGGAATGACATTTTAATTGTTGTGCTTACGTGGTTCAGTGTCACGCTAGAATTATATTTTTCACTAGAAATGCATACTCATATTTCGGATTATCAATTATTATTGAATTACTTACCTATTACAATGTTCAAAATGAAAAAAACGTGTTAAATCCAAGCTAAAAATAATATTTTACCCTTATATGCACAATATGTCATATGTCCATTATGTTTAGCTTGACAAACTAATTGCTTCCTCATAACTACATCAGTTTGCATGCATTTCCAACAGTTCAACTATCACGAATAAGTTAACAATAATATAGTAGTTGTAATTATTTCTCTATTTACTATTAAAGAGAGATAATGCACACGCCCCTTCTAAGATCTTTAAATCAAGAACTCAAAGAACAATCATCGTTATGATGACTCACTGCACAGGTACGTTATTCCCAACTATTACTTGGAAAATAGCACGTCTAATACCAATTTAATGATATTTGATTACTCAAAGTATGGTTTCGGTTTTGCAAGATCTAAATGCACTTTGTACCTCTAATTGGTTGAACTAATGATCTACAATGTTTGTTAATGCTTAATTGAAGCAGTTTCAATTACAACTGAATGAGAGTTAAATTTATTCATCAGTTCCAGGTATTATATGTAAGTAGATTCTAATTCGAAATGGAATGACTTTCCAGGCTATTAAGTGATGTTCAAGGCATAATGAGCCTGTTTGAACAATTTGGAATAAGTAGCTTAGTGCAAGATGAACTGTTTATTACTTGTCCCTTTCAAAATATTTGGTAAACGGGGATTCCGTGTGGTGGTTCGAAATTTTTGAAGAAATGCACTTTGATATAAGTGAAAACTGCTAATAACAATGAGGTAAAAAATGCTATCTGGCTTTTATGTAATGCAAGATAATCGGTTTTTGTTAGTGTGTAGCAAGATATTAGCGTTCTATCCTTTTGGATAACGCTGTTGAAGTACGAACCTAAAGACTTCTGCAAGATTCGTTTTCAATGACAACTGAATATCAATGTGGTTTCTGGAAATCGCTATTTGATTAAATGACAAACTCTCCGCAGCTAATTTCCCTAATTATCTTTGGCAGTTAAGTATTTGCGAAGCATAAGCAATATAATCGCTTCATGTTCCAGATAAGACCGAACAACAATCCTTTGATAGCCTTTACTCCGATAACTACAAATTACGTGCCATGGTATTTGTTCCCCTATAAAAGCCTTGTAATTGTTCGGGAACTACATTCGTCTGCAACACATCCTTGAAATACAAGCTCTTGAAATTGTTGGATTTTCTGAACCGAGGGACACGATGAGGGCTCTTATTTTGGTGGCACTACTTGCAGCTGCAGCTTGCGGTTAGTACCAAAATACGGACAACTGTGTTCAAGCAGTTTACATTTAAACAATTAATACTTTAATAATTTGGTGTTGTTCAATTTCAGGCCAGGATTTTAACAACGCTCAACAAACTTCGAATGCTATAGCAGGAGATGGGGGAGTTGCAATTGCTTCAGGGACAGCAGTTGCTGGAGGGCGCGGTGAGTTCAATTTGTATCTCCTTCCTAAGTTATTAACAATCTCCATCACTATTTTTTTATTGATTCAACCCGTTGAATTTAAATCGGAGAATTTGCCTTAATGAAAAAATTGTGTTCCATTTGGTAGACAAGAGGTCTCCTTTCGTTCCCCAAATAAATAATGCCCAACAAGTCTCAAATGCGCAAGCAGGACTGCAAGGAGTTGCCATTGCAAGTGGAAACGCCCTTGCTGGAGGTAACTATAGTTCGTATTCTTTTGCACTTTATAATTTATAACACCGATAAAAATACTAGGTGTCGTTAACTGTTTCAAAAAATGCATTTGCCTTTGACCGTACTAGGAAATCCATTGCTGGGTGGTGGCCAAATTAATAACGCTCGGCAACAGTCGAATTCCCTGGCAGGAGCTGGAGGAGTTGCGATTTCTTCAGGAACGGCTACTGCAGGCCGTGGTAAATACATATTTAGAACTAACGATAAATCTTAACAAGCTTGGTGAATCTCAGATGTAAAATTCTTCGATCCACACAATATGCTGTGATTGTCTAGGCATCTAATTGTGTAGATATCGTGGAGTGCTGTATGTAGACTTTTTTCAATTCACGTCATAATATAAGAAACGGTGCAAGTTGAAGTAAAACGGACGCCGAACTGTTATTTTATTTAATTATAGACAAGAAAAATATGTAGTTCAAGTACGTTTAAAAGAAATTTGGTTTTATTTATAGATAAGAGATCTCCACAGTACTATTCTACCCCGTACGTTGGCGGCGTCGGCCAAGTTAATAATGCTGTGCAAAATTCGAATGCATTGGCAGGTCAAGGAGGAGTTGCAGTTGCTAGTGGGTCAGCTATTGCCGGACGTGGTAGGTTTAATTGCTTGTTATTTTGTTCCAAAACCGGTTGAAATTGGCTTTAAATTTTCAGTGCTTGCCTTAGTGCAGAAAAATTCCTTGGTTTAATTTTTTACAGATGTAGTGTAAGTGCTTTTAAAAGAAATTTTATTTTATTTACAGATAAGAGATCTCCACAGTACTATTCAACCCCGTACCTGGGTGGCGGCCTTGGCCAAATTAATAATGCTCAACAAACGTCAAATGCATTGGCAGGAACAGGAGGAGTTGCAGTTGCTAGTGGGTCAGCTACTGCCGGACGTGGTAGGTTTAGTTGCTTGTTATTTTGTTCCTAAACCGGTTGAAATTGGCTTCAAATTTTCAATGTTTGCCTTAGTGCAGAAAAATTCCTTGGTTTAATTTTTTAAAGATGTAGTGTAAGTACTTTTAAAAGAAATTTTATTTTATTTACAGATAAGAGATCTCCACAGTACTATTCGACCCCGTACCTTGGTGGCGGCGTTGGCCAAGTTAATAATGCTGTGCAAAATTCGAATGCATTGGCAGGTCACGGAGGAGTTGCAATTGCTGATGGAACAGCAATTGCAGGAGGGCGTAGTAAGTGCAAAAATCTATCTTATTTGATTTGGAGAGTTAACGCTGTTGTTTAAATTTAAAAGAAGATATGATGTAAGTATTTACGTTTAAAATTTTACTTTATTCATAATTACAGACAAGAGATCTCCGTACCTTGGCGGTGGGCTCGGCCAAATTAATAATGCTCAACAAACATCGAATGCATTGGCAGGTCTAGGAGGAGTTGCAATTGCTAATGGACAAGCTATCGCAGGAGGGCGTAGTAAGTGCAAAAGTTTACATGTAGAATCATTTAATAATTCAGTAATTATTGTATTTGTATTCAATTGTTTTGGAAATTTTATGCGGTGGATTAAATTTAAGAGATGTAGTGTAAGTTACGCTTAAATGATGTCGTAAAATTAAATTGCCTATATTTAATTTAAAGGTAAGAGATCTCCACAGTACTATTCAACCCCGTACCTTGGTGGCGGCGTTGGCCAAATTAACAATGCTCAGCAAACGTCGAATGCATTGGCTGGTCACGGAGGAGTTGCAATTGCTAGTGGGTCAGCCATCGCAGGAGGGCGTAGTACGTGCAAAAATCTATTTATTTGTTTGTTTTGGAGAGTTGACGCCATGTTTTAAATTCGTATCTAAAATCTTGCAAGGAAAGCTTATTTTCTTAGGGGAAATTATCGCCGTTTAATGATGTCAATATTATATTTTTTTAAAGATAAGAGATCTCCACAGTACTATTCAACCCCGTACCTTGGCGGCATTGGTCAAATTAATAGTGCTCGCCAACAGTCTAATGCAGTGGCAGGTGACCTCGGAGTCGCCATTGCTAACGGACAAGCTGTTGCCGGACGTGGTAGGTTTAATTACTTGTTTCAAAAATTCTTCCCGTAAATCTCTTAAATTCGGCTATAAATCTAGTAGACAAAACGCCCTAGTACAATTTACAAAAGTGTATTGTCAGTACGTTTAACTGATGTTAACATTTTATTTTATTTCTACTTAGATAAGAGATCTCCATTCCCATACATTGGCGGCGTTGGCG